>OZ059903.1:21886830-22144330 GCA_964057215.1 Oscheius myriophilus
CAACTTTCTTTAATAAACTTTTATACAACTTTCCTTAATAAATTCTTTAAAAGGTATGATAAAAGTTTCAGACAGTCTATATAATGTTCTGCAAACTCGCACTGTATTTGTTCTCGAGTATTTAAACAATTTTAAAAAAAGGACAGCATGAAAATCTTTCCAGTTTCAGCTCAACCAAAGTAATGCTGTAAGAAACTTATTTATACTCTGTTATACATAAACCATACTTTGTCCTGCAGCAATACCTGCATAATTATTAACAGTGCTATTTAGCTTTATATTTTTCTATCCACGTTTATAAATCGTTGGTTAAATATTGGCAAGTATCAAAATTGGGTAAAATTGTGTTTGCAAGGACTAAAGCACAAAAAAACGCAAAAGTAAGATGGAAGTAATTCATTTGGGACACAAAACTACTTGGGGGTCCGCCTTTCTACCAATTTTGGGAAAGAAGCTAGCAATCGATTCTTATTTTAGCGAAGAAACCAGCGACAGACGCGCTTTCATGGGAGACTTTTGAATTGGAGACGGGATTCGTAATAAAATGACGAGACGACTTGATCGAGCTTTGACTGTATACAAACAACAACTAAAAAGAAACATCTAAAATTTTAAAACACCACAAACACTTTTCAAACACTTCTATTACACAACTTAACCTAATTCTTAGGTAGCAAAAATTATGTGCCGCGATCGGGATCGAACCTTGATCGCGTGGGTGACAATTTGACTAGGTGGTCCGAGTAGACGGGCTGAACCGGTCCGGGCCGGGCCGAGGATTTTTTTTTTTTGAAGTCGGAACACTCACAACAGAAAATTTACGTGCTGTATTTATGCTGACACAGTTTGATTACCCAGATGTTCCAAATAAAGATTGAAATCGCTTCTAGCTTGTAATATGAATACACGGCAAGCTGGAAATTGTCATAAACAAAAAAATGAAACATCAAACTAATCACCAAATAGTACAGATAAACCTCGTTTCCAAATTTCTCAAATTAAAAACATTTCCCAAATTCGTAAAACTTTTTTATAAAATTTTAATGGTTATAGGGGATTTTCTCGTTGACAATGAAAGTGAAAAATGAAAATAGATGAAAGCGAGTTTCTTAAAAACGATATCTTATTGTTGAAATATATGTCTTTAAGAAACTTTATTAAAACTTACATAAACAACAAAACATTTTTTCAAAGTGTACATACAACAGTTTCCTTATTTGATGTGTTCTTAAAGTGAGATTAGTGATAAAAAATAGGTCACAGTTCCTATTAAAGAAAAAAACTGTTCGAAGTAAAACATTGGAAATAATTTTCAAATTAGACGACAACCTCCTGGGCAAAGGTTGTGAAGCGTTGACGGTAGCTGCTATGGAAAAATGAGCTTCTTCCATCCTGAAAATTATTTTTAGAGACATTAAAAAAAAGCTTTTTAAGAAAAAAATGGTTCCAAAATCTAAATGCAACATACCATTCTGCTGCGGTACTCCGACCTTTGTCTTCCAGACTTCATTGACCCTCCGGAACAGCCGAAAACTGTCTGGCACAACTGGAAAATATAAAGTTGAAATATAAAAAAATGTATGTTCAAAATGTTTATTTGTATTTACACTATAGGCGAACACGCACACGCACACGCACACGCACACGCACACGCACACGCACATGCACACGCACACGCACATGTATCATAGTTTCGTTCTACCAACCAGTTTGCAATTTTTGTTGAAAAAAGATATTTGATGTTTCAAAACGTTTATATGGGATATACGTTTAACGAGATAGTCGTTATGTAAATCATTTAGTTTCCAGTGATCTTTTGTTTAATAAATTTTGGTTCACTTCAATGCCCCAAATTCTTTTCTTTTGTTATTTATGAGGAACGTTTCAATGTCGCACGAAAGACAATGAACTCCCCTTGGAAGCAGATATCTAAAAATTATAGGCGAGTTCAACTTAAAGTCGGCAACTTTCGAGCGACCTTGAAATCCACGGCTTTTTAAAACTTTGACGATTTGAAACATCGGAGTGACTATAAATACAAAAAGCGAAAAAGCACTGCAAAAGAGGAGTGCGCAGACAATTAGACGATCGCGGCGGGACCTGAAACTACCAAATTTGGCTTTCGTGATTTATGTGAGTTCGCATGTTTCACTGGCATCACACAAAGTTGAAGTTATTGTTTTACTGATGTGCTCAGTAGAATATGTTGTGACAAAAGGAACATTCGAGATTCGATGTTAAAAGAACTCTTTTTCATTAAACAATGATAGAATGATCTAACCCGCATATCGATTGAACTCATTGAAGAGAGTCAAAAAATGTCAGATCATAGTTCCATTATTTCGCTGTGAAAATAAAATTTTGACGAAGTAAACGATTCAATCAAACAAAGACAAAAAAGTGTGTTAAAAAGGGAAACGTCGCGCACGGACATGCACACTCAAGTTTGTGAAACGAACATGTGGTTTTTCAATCGATACTAGAAACACTTAATTTCTCGAACCTACCAAGATGTCTTTGAACTTTTAGATTTTAGATAGAGAACTTTTAGACTGTTAGATTAGATTTCTGTTTCGATTAAACATTTTTTAGCGTTTTTTTTCAAACAGTATTTAAAATGATAGGAATGTTTCGTGGTGTTCATTACAATGCAAGTTTGTAATTGCAATAATGCGTGATCGACATTTTGCAAAAATCAAAACTTTAGTTAAACGTTTTAGATTAGTAACAAATAAATGATCTATTGAATTCTCGAAGGCGACAATTTAGTTTTTTTTGTAGTTTGCGTACCTGTTGCAGAACAGCCCTATACTTGGACCCATAAATGCAGTAGAGTATTGTAGTGGAAGAAGCATTGAAGTTGACCAAGAAAGTAGCCAATTCAACCAAACAAGTAGTCAAAGAAGTGTTAATTTCCAGCATTTCCACAATATTGTTCACAAAGGCCAGGGAGTTCACGATAAGATTCATTCCGGTGATGTAGACTAGCATCACATTTGTATCGCGGCTCTGGTTTCTTCTGAAAAAAATTGAAACCGTCAAATCCTAATTATAGTGCCCGCCAACCCTACTTCGGCGATATTCGGAAATAAGTGAGATTATTCTGATGTTGAAATTCAAATGTTCCATTACTACATCATAATATTCGGTTACAAAAGGGGCGTGGCCCTTTTTTGGCCGAAGTAGGATTGGCGAGGAGTATACATAAAACAACGACTTGTCAAAAAGTTCTGTTGAAAAAGTGGTTTTGTCAATAAAAAAATGATTTTTAAACCAAAATTTTCAAAAACAAAGAATCATTTTTTTTTGCCTTTTCGAACACTCCAGGAACACTGACACATTGAAAATTCCGTCGTTCTGAAATGTAGATGAAACATTCACCGATTTGCTTTTAATTTCGAAAATTTAAACCAATTCCTCTTGAAAACTAGAAAAACGGGCCCATTTTTTAATTTTTCCTTTTTGCCTCTTTAAAATCTCATAAAATTTTAACAGAGGTTTTTCAACTATTTTTGCCTTTTCATACCGCACTGCCATCAAGTTGATGAAACGTTCAATAATTTTTTTTAATTTCGAAAATTTAAACAAATGCCTTTTTACTACAAGTTATATGAACCGATTTTTGAAATATGGCTTTTTCCTGATTGTAAAATAAGGTTTAGAAAAAAAATAGATTTTGAAAAGGAAAATCAATGTTTTCAGATGATGGCAGGTTGGGCACTAAATTTATGTAGCGTTTAATGTAAAATATATATATATATATATATATATATATATATATATATATAAATATATATATATATATATATATACATAAATTTAGTGCCCAATCTGCCATCATCTGAAAACATTGATTCGCAATTTTACAAGAAAGCTTTGATAATATTTTCGGTAAAAAACAGGTTCTCAATTTACTTGTCCACAAATCAAAAACGTGGCAGGAAAATTCAATTCATTCATGTATGTTTCAGTGTTTGAAACTGCTTTTTATAAAGAAGACAATTTTAAGAAATGAATTGATTTTTAGCAACAAAAGGTCGCCTTAAGCATTATTTTAACTGCGCTCTTTCAAATATCTGTGAAACCTAAAATGAATCTAAAAAAAACAAACCGCTCAACTTTTGTTAAACAACATTTTTTTAAGAGCCTTGTTATTACATTTATATTTTTTTCGTCAAATTATTGCTTTGTATTGCTTGGTTAGATTTTTAACCAACCTGAAACCTTGCCGTATATTTTGAAAATTACACTAATGTATATTTAAAAATAATAAAATAAAAACTCAAAATTGGTAATTTTGAAAATTGAAAACTAATGCTAGCAAGTTTTTTTAAAGATAAAAAGAATTTCCAAAAAACAAAACCCATCTTTTCGGATGTGAGAAATGTTAAGTGTTTTAAAGTTAAACGCGAGATTTTTTGTAACATTCATAGAAACAGTTTTAAAATTTCTTTTTAAAAATTCTTTTTTTGCGAATTTATTTTCACAAAACTTTCAAGCATACTGTAACTTGCAAGCTGCTGTAAAAATTATCGTTAATTTTTTTAGCTTTGAGTTTGATTGAATTTCTATTTTCTGTTAAAGGGACCATCCTTTTTAATTTTATTTTAAAAAATAAATTTAATTTAGTTGATCAATTATCTACTTATCAATTTCAACCCCTTTTTCCTAAAAAGCCGTAATTTCAAATCAAAACTCAAAATTAATTTTTTCCAACGGGCTCCAGCTTTCGTTTTTTCGCACCATCTGCCGGCTGTCCAAGGTGAAAGCCGCTGGGGATTAGAAATACGCAGCGCTGAACTTTCATCGACCTCATAGCCTACTGGTTAGCGCCGAGAGGTGGTAACCAAACGGTCCCGGGTTCGGTCCCACTCTCGTGCAAATGGTTTTTGCTGGCAAAAAATATTAACTGATAAAATCGTACTGTTGTATTCTGACGTTGGTTTTAATTGCAGAAAAAAGGTCTCTGCTGGTCCCTTTAACAGTCTGCAATAAGTTTTGTAAGAGCAGAAAAATGATGTAGTAGTTTATGCTCTTCTCTAACAAATTTTTTGCAATTAAAAAATTTGATTGCAAAATTATTATTTAACAATGCGAAAAACCAGATTTTTGCATTTTCATAAACTTAATTTTGTATTTACAATTTCACTAAATGTAAGATGATACATTTAATTTTTTGTAATTATATACCAAATGTAAAAATTTTGATATAATAGTTTGTGTAAGAAGCCGGCCCATAGCGTTCTATTTGAATTTTTTGCTGATCTAAAACATGGCTGAATTCAGGGCTTTCTATTTTATTAATTCTTAAAATGGTCATTTTTACGAATTTTTCCGATTGTTCGGTTGTGTTTGGCTTTATACAAAATTAATTTGAAAATTGGCCACAAAAAAGAAGAAGTGAATTTCATAAGTTTATGATTACGCAATTGGATTTTCCAAATGGCGAAGAAAGACCCACTGGAATTTTAGGGTAATTTTATATAAAATTGTCAAGGTTAACCATTAAGATAAACTAGATTATTTATGGTGTTGATGCAACTTGAGGGTTTGGACTTTTTTCTAGTACGCTAGTGCTACACACTGCCATTAAGGGTTAAAAAACAAATCTAAAATTTGACTGAAACATTGAGCAAAGCATTCGTTTTTTTTTCATTTTCAACTGCTGTCCTAAAAACGAGAATGTTATAAAAGTTATCGCATGTTTGTGATTTTCCGAGTTTTCATTCACTGAAGGAAATATTTTTTGTACAGTCCACACGGCAGAAATAGAAAAAAAAAGAATCATCGATTATGTGGAAGTTATACGAAACATGGGGCCAATGAATTTTTAAATAGTGTTGCTTAAGACGCGATGTCTGAGAAAATCAAGACTTTTCGTGTCTTTTTAGACATTCAAAACTTTTTTGTCAACACAAACACAAGGAATCCAAAGGTGTAAAAATGAGAAAAATATTATATAAAAACTTCAATATAAAAATATTGAAGTAAAATGATTTTAAAAAAATGATTTTTCAAGAAAATGCCGTATTTTTGGCTTCATTAGATGTTATAAAAAGCGATAATGGAGACAAATACATTAATTTCACTTTTAATTTTTTTTGCAACATAAAACTTCATTGCAAACGGCTTCGAATAAATGGCGTCGTTGCCTATTTGAGAAGCCGCCGCGACCACACAATTTATAAATAAAAATTATTTTCTTTAAAAGTATATGTTTTAAAAATCTGGAAAAAGGTAGGGTAAAAAGACTGGAAAATTGAATGGTGTGGGTTCGGTTGAGTTCATTTGGCCTACATACAATACACAGTGTTTTTTATTGTTTATATTTTTTGGGATGTGGAAAAATGTAAGGAAAAAGCGTAAAAATGTTTTTCTTGACGTAAGGATTCAGAAACGTACATATAAGAAGACATTAGAGATACGAACTTAGGGTTAAGGTCGTTAGGGTTTAGGGATAAGGAGTCCAATTGGGCCAATAGGCCTATAAATCAGCGATGTGAGGTGACAAAATCCAAGTTTATATGACTATCGGAGACAAACAAAGTTTTGAATGGCTATAGTTAACTCGTTTCTCTCAGAAATTTCGTTTTAAAAAAACATGTTTTAAAATTCACAAAGTCGCACCTTCGATTATTATCCGAAACCCGTGCAGTCGAAATCGTAGCAGTAGAAAGACCTTCTTGTTCCACATTCGCTGTTGAATTTCTTCCTTTATAAGTTGAAACTGTAATTTTGTATATAGAAAACTTTAATTAAAGGGACAGTCAGGCGGGTTTAGAAACCATTAAAATATATATATATATATGAGTATGGGTCGAAAATTTGCCGTTTTCGAGTAAAGACGCCCAAAGTCACGAAAAACGGGTCTCCGGTTTTGTAGACGGGCAGTACACCTTGCGTGTTACAAGACATGCTAATGAGCAGAATTTCATTCTAATTAAATGAGCAAGCTCTGGAAAAGAGGAGGGTGCGAGAAACTTTAGCATAGTAATTCGCAGAATTTCCGACCGTAGCCGAGCGAAGATGAAATGGAAATGCCCCCTTACTGCCCCTTTAAAAAAGCAATTGTTTTAAATAAAAAATTTAATTTTACTTACATCCTTCAACAGAATGTTTCGACCTCTTAATTGCAAGAATAATGCGAATGTGAAGATAGGCAAGGCATCCAATAGGCACGACGAATTGAACGACAGTGTAAGCGATATTCCTGTACCAAAGGTTGAAAGAGAGGTTTCTCATTAAGGCAGTAGGGCGAACGTCTTCTTCGAGCCTTAAGGCAAAATAAGGTTTTGCTAAGGGTGTTAAGGTTACAAATTTGTTTCGACGTTAAGGCAGTATTCCAATTTCAGTTCCCACCAACGGACAGAGTTGAAAGAAATGGCGAAGGAGAGAACGAATGCGACGAGGATGAGCACTACCTTGCGGTTGTAGACCTTACGGGCCTGAAAATACAATTTAGCTTTTTGAAATAGCGAATTCACTTTAAAAGAGTTGTGAAAAGGTGCCTTTATTCACTCTTAGGCGCTTGAAATCTTCTCGTGTTGCAGCTTTGGAGTGACTTTATTTTACAAAAAGTTCAATACCGTGAAAAACTATTTTTTCATGTGCTGATTTTGATGCTTTTAATTGAAAAACTTTTCGTTAATAGTTTTTTTTTAACGAGGTCATCGTTAAAAAAAAACATTAATTTGTGACTTTTTTGTAGAATGTTTCTGTTTTTTATTCACCTTGTCTTATTTGTGAATTGTTTCAGAAAAAGGATCAAATGCGTCAATAAAAGAAGCGTTAAAATAGAATTGTTATTGATTTATTACAAATATTTCAAAAAACATTTTTTAGAATATTTTGACTTTGAATGTTTCAGTCATTTTTTAGATTTGCGGAAAGTCTTAACTACTGTTTGATGGCCCTTTTTCTTGTAATCATAAAATTTAAATCATTTATCGCTTTTTCGATCAAAATCGGGTGCCCAACTGGAATTGATTAGAGGACCTGCGCGCATAGGCTGCTCAAATGGTTCGGCGCGCCAACTTTAACTGGCTATACCCAAAATACTGTGTCTTCGATTTTTCTCTCGTTTTGCATGCTGGGGTTAATTTTTATGCTCAGTTCAACGGTGGTAATGGTTGTTTTCTCTTTTTCTGTTTGTGAGCACTTTTTTCAAAAAGTTGGGTCCTAAAAAGAATATTCATATTTTGCAAGTAAGAAGTAGTTTTGGTTAAGGTATGTTATAACAACCTTGAAGACATTGAAATGATCTGTCGATTGTTTTTTTAAATACAGAATTTGGTTGAGATTGAAGAAAGTTATAAGCGCGCGCCTCGCGCTATCGTTACCCAAGCTACCGAAGCTCCTATTCACCAAAAAACCAATTGGTACTCATATTTTGGTTTTCTGGGCTTAATAATATTGTTTAAAACCATTTCCTGCGTAAGTCGAAACCCATGTCACAGGATGTTTGCAGCTTACATAAAACGGCATACCTTAAACGACAAAATTCGTTTCCCTTTTTTTTCAAAACTAATCTGTATATTTTTGTATAATGTCTTTTTAATATATGTCTAAAAAAAAGTTTATTATCGGATAATAGAGGCCAGAATAAAACACTAAACTAAAAAAATACGAAATTCTTTTCTCGTGTGATTAAATCAAAATAACGATCCTTCGTGAGCATAGTTTACAACCATAAGCAATTTTGTACATTCATGTTTTTTACATTGCATTTTGTACATTGCTGTTTATAAACAAAATTTTGTTTTCATGTATAAAAAAAAATCCAAAAATTACATTTTTTAAGAGAATATTTTGAACTTGAATGTTTCAGTCAGTTTTTAGATTTGCGGAAAGTCTCAACTAATGTTCGATGGACGGGGACATGAAAAATTGCTTATTCATCGATAAAAACGAAAGTAAATTGACAAACCTTAAAACGATAAAATTGGTTTCTGTACATTTTTGTCAAAACTAATCTGTACATTTTTGTATAATGTGTTTTTGATATCTTTGTATGTTTAATATATTTTTCAATTTTATATTTTCGGAGAATAGAGGATAAAACAAATTTTATATTTTCGGAGAATAAAACACTGAACTGAAAAAATACGATATTCTTTTCTCGTTTTCTCAAAGCGCTTCTTGGTGATCATAATTTACAAACATAAGCAATTTTGAAAATTCATTTTTTCTGTAATGATTTTTTTCTTCAGACCAGGGGTGGCAAATGGGCGGGTTGGGCCAGTTACGCCAAATTACGACCCAACCCGACCCGACCCGATTGCAAATGAATCGGGTCGGGTCGGGTCGGGTTCTAACCCGGTTTGGACTAATTTTATTCCAAGGATGTCAAGTATTCAAAAATGAAGGCAGAGACGAGGAAAAGGGGAACTCGCTGGCGAAAAGAACTAATTTGAATGTTGTGTTACTATGATAATTAATTTTTCTCCGAATTTATACTGTGAATATGCGGATTTGCGTACGAATAGGTTGCGCTTCAACCCGATTGGGTTGCAGCTCAACCCGGTTTTAACTCACGTTCCCATTTCCTCAACCCAACCCGACCCGACCCGGTTCGGATCGGGTCAACCCGAAATGACCCAACCCATTTGCCACCCCTGCTTCAGACAATTTATTAAGAAATGAAGTGATAAGTTCCGTAATCTTAGACAAATGTTTTTAAACTTTAGAAGCCTTGCATTTTAAAATTAAAGACATACAATTTTACAATTTTTCTATAATGAAGTTTACGAAAAAAAAGCAAAGATGTTTATAATAAATTGTCAAAAAAACGAAGGAATTCCTATACCTCTGTTTACAAAAATCCCAAAATGTTTTGTGTTTTTCATATAAAATTTGACCTACCGCCTTGAACGGATGACAAATAGCAAAATAACGATGCAAAGCCACCATTCCAGTCAGATAAATAGAAGAAGTGAGGGCAGTTTGACCTATTGGGTAGACTACGACGGCAAAGCGACTGGATATCGTATAGAGGTCTGAAAAATCGATAATCGATTTTTTTTAAAGGTTTAAAAATTACGATTGTTATCGATTTGTTCGGCAATAGCTGGAAAACAGAACAACATAAGGGAAGAGACGACGACGATGAAGTCGCTGATGCTGAGGGCCATGAAAAAGAGGTTGATCGCCTGGTTGCGCATCTGAAAAATGAAATGTTTTGTTTTTTTGTTTGTCTGCATTTTGCTTAATTTTTTCTTTATTTTTCATACTTGAAATCAGATTGAAACCATGCCCTTGCAGTTCATTAATGAAACAAATTGTTTAAAAAAATGATAAAATTGTGAAACCTTGAAACCAACAAAACCCCCTAAATATTGCATTTATTTTGATTTTTTGTGTTCCAAATTTATCGGTAATTTGTTTTGACAAAGTATTTTCAACGTCCAATGTAAAATTGACGCAAGAATGTTAAAAAAAAACTTATGGCCTATTAAGACGCCGTCTCTGTAAAACTCGAGCAAGGCCTTTACAGTGTCAGAACTTTTCAAAATGCTTCGATTGAGCTGAAATTTTATGTACAACCTTCCTATAGCCTAAAAACATTGACCTGAAACTGTAGGTCCAAAATCCACTTGAAAGTGTAAAAAACGTCCAAAATGGCCCAAAAATATCAAAAAATTCGATTTTTCGGTTGCTCGCGTTTCAATGTTTCATGTGTCGTTTTTAACATTTTTGACCATTTTCTTCAATTGAGTGTTCCTAGGTCAATTTTTTGTGCTGAATCTAAAAATAACACTTTGAATTACTCAATATCAACCACAAACGCTCCGCATGTGTTCAAAACTTACTCAGTTAGTTAGTGTTAGTGTTAGTGTGCAATGAGTTAGCAAAGTCATAAAAACTGAAAAACGTGTTATTCGGTGCTTTCACGAATTTTAACGCATCGCAGTGCGTTTGTAGTTGATTTTGAACAGTTTAAGTATTATTTTTGATATCAGCGTAGAAAATTTACCTAGGAACACTCAATTGAAGAAAAAAAAACGTTATAAATGAAACATGAAACCTTGAAACGCGGGGATCCGAAAAATTGAATTTTACGTCATTTTTGGGTCATTGTGGGCGTATTTTACACTTTCAAGTGGATTTTTCGGAAATACGGTCACCTTCGATTTTTGATTAGAACAACTTAATCGATGCCAAAAGTTACGCAGAATTCAAAAATGAAACTCTCTTTTTTGCACGAAATTTAGTGAAAGGTCGAAAACCTCGAACACCCTGTTTTTTGAGCGATTTTTCGCGTCTCACTTTTTTCACGATGCGAATTCGTAGTAGGTGCAAGAGATAAAGTTTTTGGAAATGTTGTACATAAATTTTCAGCCCAATTGAAGCATCTTGAAAAGTTCTGACAGTATTATACTCGACATTTATAGAGACGACATCTTAAGTGAAACGTAAAGTTTCACAAAGTTTGTAGAAGTTTGCTTTTTGCAAAGGCTGAATATGTTTTTTAGAAAATTAATACAAAAACTTTTTTCTATGAAAAAAAGCCGCGGTTATTAAAATAAATAAACAAACACGTAAAACATAGAAAGAAGTTGGGAACTTCACGAAAAATCCTTACTTTTACAATCGAGGATTGGTGTCGGTCTGTTTGTCTGTCCGACGCCAGAGTACGCCCGCTGTTCTGAGTCTCTCTTATTCCCTCACTCTCTGGCCTAGCGCTTTCGCACGTCACGGAGGAGTGACGGAAATGCAGCGAGAAATTAGAGGCTTCAGAGTGACAGGGGGTTCATTTCCACCGGGACCGGTCGGTCTTTCGGTTGACTACCGGTTGGAGTGGAATTTGCGTATGTGAATGAATGGGGATAAGTTGTCATTTGCTATGAGAGGGAGCGGTTGTGCGGTTGAGTCATTCTCACTCATTCTATTTCGACTCCATTTGCAACACCTTTCTCATGCGCACCCACACCCATTTCTTAACACATTTTCCACGCATGCGCACCCGCACCCATTTCTTAACACTTTTCCCCAACATACGTACTCACACCCATTTCTTAACACCTTTCCCAAACATGAACCCACACCCATTTCTTAACACTTTTCCCAAACATGTGCACCCACACCCATTTCTTAACACTTTCCCCAAACACGCGCACCCACACCCATTTCTTAACACCGTTCCCACACATGCGCACCCATTCCATTTCTTACCACTTTTCCCAAACATGCGCACCCAGTCCCTTTCTTAACACTTTTCCCAAACATGCGCACCCGCACCCATTTCTTAACACATTCCCTTACATGCGCACCCACACCCATTTCTGAACACTTTTCTCAAACATGCGCACCCGCACCCATTTCTTAACACCTTCCCCACACATGCGCACCCACACCCATTTCTTAACACTTTTGTCACGCATGCGCACCCGCACCCATTTCTTAACACTTTTCTCAAACATGCTCACCCACGCCCATTTCTTAAAGGCAGTGTGTCACCAAAATTCGACCTACTCAGAATTTAACAATTATGCTTTACAAAACTAGACATTGTCAAGACGATTCGAACAATCTATATATTTTGCCAAAAATCAATGTTTGTTACTCGTATTTGGCTAGTCAAAGTTTTCCCGCGAAATGTTTGAATTGAAATTAGCATGCCGCTCTCTCCATTTCCTATGCTGAAAATGGCTCTCTCGGCTCACGGTACGCTGTGTACAGGTCCACCCGTACATGCGTTCATTTTTCATGACACACTGCCTTTAACACATTTCCCATACATGCACACCCACACCCATTTCTTAACACCTTCCCCACACATGCGCACCCACACCCTTTTCTTAACACTTTTCCGAAACATGCGCGCAAACACCGCTTTCTTAACACTTTTCCCAAACATGCGCACCCACACCCATTTTTTAACACCTTTCCCAAACATGCGCACCCACTCACATTTCTTAACACTTTTCCCAAACATGCGCACCCACTCACATTTCTTAACAATGTTCTGAAAAATGCGTACCCACACCCAATTCTTAACAATGTTCCCACACATGCGCACCCACACCCATTTCTTAACACCTTCCCCATACATGCACACCCACACCCATTTCTTAACACCTTTCCGAAAAATACGCACCCACGCTCATTTCTTAACAATTTCCCACAGATGCGCACCCATTTCTTAACACTTTTACCAAGCATGCGCACCCACACCCATTTCTTAACACTTTTTTCACACATGCGCACACACCCATTTCTTAACACCTTTCCCACACATGCGCACCCCCACCCATTTCTTACCACATTACCCACACATGCACCCACACCCATTTCTTAACACCTTTCCCAAACATGCGCACCCACACCCATCTCTTAACACTTTTCCCAAACATGCGCACCCACACCCATTTCTTAACACTTTTCCCACACATGCGCACCTACGCCCATTTCTTAACACCATTTCCACAGATTCGCACCCACACCCATTTCTTAACACCTTTCCCAAACATGCGCACCCACACCCATCTCTTAACACTTTTCCCAAACATGCGCACCCACACCCATTTCTTAACACCTTTCCCAAACATGCGCACCCACACCCATCTCTTAACACTTTTCCCAAACATGCGCACCCACACCCATTTCTTAACACCTTCCCCACACATGCGCACCCACACCCTTTTCTTAACACTTTTCCGAAACATGCGCGCAAACACCGCTTTCTTAACACTTTTCCCAAACATGCGCACCCACACCCATTTTTTAACACCTTTCCCAAACATGCGCACCCACTCACATTTCTTAACACTTTTCCCAAACATGCGCACCCACTCACATTTCTTAACAATGTTCTGAAAAATGCGTACCCACACCCAATTCTTAACAATGTTCCCACACATGCGCACCCACACCCATTTCTTAACACCTTCCCCATACATGCACACCCACACCCATTTCTTAACACCTTTCCGAAAAATACGCACCCACGCTCATTTCTTAACAATTTCCCACAGATGCGCACCCATTTCTTAACACTTTTACCAAGCATGCGCACCCACACCCATTTCTTAACACTTTTTTCACACATGCGCACACACCCATTTCTTAACACCTTTCCCACACATGCGCACCCCCACCCATTTCTTACCACATTACCCACACATGCACCCACACCCATTTCTTAACACCTTTCCCAAACATGCGCACCCACACCCATCTCTTAACACTTTTCCCAAACATGCGCACCCACACCCATTTCTTAACACTTTTCCCACACATGCGCACCTACGCCCATTTCTTAACACCATTTCCACAGATTCGCACCCACACCCATTTCTTAACACCTTTCCCAAACATGCGCACCCACACCCATCTCTTAACACTTTTCCCAAACATGCGCACCCACACCCATTTCTTAACACCTTTCCCAAACATGCGCACCCACACCCATCTCTTAACACTTTTCCCAAACATGCGCACCCACACCCATTTCTTAACACTTTTCCCACACATGCGCACCTACGCCCATTTCTTAACACCATTTCCACAGATTCGCACCCACGCCCATTTCTTTACACATTTCCCACACATGCGCACCCACACCCATCTCTTAACACTTTTCACAAACATGCGCACCCACACCCATTTCTTAACACTTTTCCCACACATGCGCACCTACGCCCATTTCTTAACACCATTTCCACAGATTCGCACCCACGCCCATTTCTTAACACCCATTCCCTTCCTTAACACATTTCCCAAAGATGCGCACCCGCACCCATTTCTTAACACTTTCCCCACACATGCGCACTAACACCCATTTCTTAACACCCATACCCATTTCATAACACCTTCCCCACACATGCGCACCCACACCCATTTTTTAAAACCTTCCCACACATGCGCACCCACATCCATTTCTTAACATCTTTCCCACATATTCGCACCCACACCCATTTCTTAACACTTTTTCCAAACATGCGCACCCACACCCATCTCTTAACACTTTTCACAAACATGCGCACCCACACCCATTTCTTAACACTTTTCCCACACATGCGCACCTACGCCCATTTCTTAACACCATTTCCACAGATTCGCACCCACACCCATTTCTTTACACATTTCCCTCACATGCGCACCCACACCCATTTTTTAAAACCTTCCCACACATGCGCACCCACATCCATTTCTTAACACTTTTCCCACACATGCGCACCCACATCCATTTCTTTACACATTTCCCTCACATGCGCACTCACACCCATTTCTTAACACCCATACCCATTTCGTAACACCTTCCCCACACATGCGCACCCACACCCATTTTTTAACACCTTTCCCAAACATGCGCACCCACTCACATTTCTTAACACTTTTCCCAAACATGCGCACCCACTCACATTTCTTAACACCTTTCCCATACATGCACACCCACACCCATTTCTTAACACTTTTCCCAAACATGCGCACCCACACCCACTTAACACACCACCACAACCAAATCATGTTCAGTATCAAACGAAAGCCCAAAATGTGCCCATCCCACACGATCCAGGAGTGATGACCCGCCGTAGGCGGGTCAGAACTCCTGGTCCTTACTTTTACAATCGAGGATTGGTGTCGGTCTGTTTGTCTGTCCGACGCTAGAGTACGCCCGCTGTTCTGAGTCTCTCTTATTCCCCCGCTCTCTCGCCTAGCGCTTTCGCACGTCACGGAGAAGTGACGGAAATGCAGTGAGGCTTCAGAGTGACAGGGGGTTCATTTCCACCGGGACCGGTCGGTCTTTCGGTTGACTACCGGTGGGGGTGGAATTTGCGTAACGGGATGAGGGGGAGGGGTGGTCATTTTCTATGGGAAGGAGCGGTTGAGCAGTCATTCTCACTCCCTTTATTAACACCTTTCCCTTAAATGTGCACCCAACACTTTTCAACACTTTTCTCAAACATGCGCACCCACTCCCATTTCTTAACACATTTCTCAAAGATGCGCACCCACATCCATTTTTTTACATCCACTCCCTGACTTAAAACCTTTCCCAAAAATGCGCACCCACCCCCATTTCCTAACACCTTTCCCACACATGTGCACCCACACACATTTCTTAACACACTTCCCAAACATGCGCACCTACGCCCATTTCTTAACACCATTCCCGCAGATGCGCACCCTCACCAATTTCTTAACACCTTTCCCAAACATGCGCACCCACACCCATTTCTTAAAACTTTTCCCAAACATGCGCACCCACACCCATTTCTTAACACTTTTCCCACACATGCGCACCCACACCCATTTCTTAACACTTTTGTCACGCATGCGCACCCGCACCCATTTCTTAACACTTTACCCCAACATACGCATTCACACCCATTTCTTAACACATTCCCTTACATGCGCACCCACACCCATTTCTTAACACTTTTGTCAAACATGCGCACCCGCACCCATTTCTTAACACTTTTCACAAACATGCGCACCCACACACATTTCTTAACACCTTCCCCACACATACGCACATACACCCATTTCTTAACACATTTCCCACGCATGCGCGCACACACACACCCATTTCTTAACACTTTTGTCACGCATGCGCACCCGCACCCATTTCTTAACACTTTTCCCCAACATACCCACTCACACCCATTTCTTAACACATTCCCTTACATGCGCACCCACACCCATTTCTTAACACTTTTGTCAAACATGCGCACCCGCACCCATTTCTTAACACTTTTCACAAACATGCGCACCCACACCCATGTCTTAACAATTTTCCCACACATGCGCACCCACACCCATTTCTTAACACCTTTCCCACGCATGTGCACCCACACACATTTCTTAACACATTTCCCACGCATGCGCACCCACACCCATTTCTTAACACTTTTCCCACACATTCGCACCCACACCCATTTCTTAACACTTTCCCCAAACACGCGCACCCACACCCATTTCTTAACACTTTCCCCAAACACGCGCACCCACACCCATTTCTTAACACCTTTCCCACGCATGTGCACCCACACACATTTCTTAACACATTTCCCACGCATGCGCACCCACACCCATATCTTAACACTTTTGTCACGCATGCGCACCCACACCCATTTCTTAACACCTTTCCCAAACATGCGCACCTACGCCCATTTCTTAACACCATTCCCGCAGATGCGCACCCTCACCAATTTCTTAACACCTTTCCCAAACATGCGCACCCACACCCATTTCTTAAAACTTTTCCCGAACATGCGCACCCACACCCATTTCTTAACACCTTTCCCAAACATGCGCACCTACGCCCATTTCTTAACACCATTCCCACACTTGCGCACTCACCTTCCATTTCTTGACACCTTTCCCACATTTGCGCACCCACCTCCCATTTCTTAACACTTTTCCCCAACATACCCACTCACACCCATTTCTTAACACCTTTCCCACGCATGTGCACCCACACACATTTCTTAACACTTTTCCCGAACATGCGCACCCACACCCATTTCTTAACACCATTCCCGCAGATGCGCACCCTCACCCATTTCTTAACACTTTTGTCAAACATGCGCACCCGCACCCATTTCTTAACACATTTCCCACGCATGCGCACACACACACACCCATTTCTTAACACTTTTGTCACGCATGCGCACCCGCACCCATTTCTTAACACCTTCCCCACACATACGCACATACACCCATTTCTTAACACATTTCCCACGCATGCGCACACACACACACCCATTTCTTAACACTTTTCCCCAACATACCCACTCACACCCATTTCTTAACACCTTTCCCAAACATGCGCACCCACACCCATTTCTTAAAACTTTTCCCGAACATGCGCACCCACACCCATTTCTTAACACCTTTCCCAAACATGCGCACCTACGCCCATTTCTTAACACCATTCCCACACTTGCGCACCCACCTCCCATTTCTTGACACCTTTCCCGCATTTGCGCACCCACCTCCCATTTCTTAACACTTTCCCCAAACATGCGCACCTGGACCCATTTCTTAACACTTTTCCCAAACATGCGCACCCACACCCATTTCTTAAAACCTTTCTAAAACGTGCGAACCCACGCCCATTTCTTAACACTTTTCTCTCCCATGCGCACCCACATCTATTTCTTAACACTTTTACGAAACATGCGCACCCACGCCTAATTCCTAACACTTTCCCTACACATTCTAACCCACACCCATTTCTTAACACTTTCCCCAAACATGCGCACCCGGACCCATTTCTTAACACTTTTCCCAAACATGCGCACCCACACCCATTTCTAAACACCTTTCTCACATTTGCGCACCCACACCCATTTCTTAACACTGTTTCCAAACATGCGCACCCACACCCATTTCTTAACACATTTCCTAAACATACGCACCCACACCCATTTTTTAACACACCCCCACAACCACATCATGTTTAGTATCAAACGAAAGCCCAAAATGTGCCCATCCCACACGATCCAGGAGTGATGACCCGCCGTAGGCGGGTCAGAACTCCTGGTCCTTACTTTTACAATCGAGGATTGGTGTCGGTCTGTTTGTCTGTCCGACGCCAGAGTACGCCCGCTGTTCTGAGTCTCTCTTATTCCCTCACTCTCTGGCCTAGCGCTTTCGCACGTCACGGAGGAGTGACGGAAATGCAGCGAGAAATTAGAGGCTTCAGAGTGACAGGGGGTTCATTTCCACCGGGACCGGTCGGTCTTTCGGTTGACTACCGGTTGGAGTGGAATTTGCGTATGTGAATGAATGGGGATAAGTTGTCATTTGCTATGAGAGGGAGCGGTTGTGCGGTTGAGTCATTCTCACTCATTCTATTTCGACTCCATTTGCAACACCTTTCTCATGCGCACCCACACCCATTTCTTAACACATTTTCCACGCATGCGCACCCACACCCATTTCTTAACACTTTCCCCAAACATGCGCACCCACACCCATTTCTTAACATCTTTCTCACACATGCGCACCCACACCCATTTCTTAACACTTTCCCCAAACATGTGCACCCACACCAATTTCTCAATACTTTTCCCAAACATGCGCACTCACACCCATTTCTTAACACTTTCCCCAAACATGCGCACCCACACCCATTTCTTAACACTGTTTCCAAACATGCGCACCCACACCCATTTCTTAACACATTTCCTAAACATACGCACCCACACCCATTTTTTAACACACCCCCACAACCACATCATGTTTAGTATCAAACGAAAGCCCAAAATGTGCCCATCCCACACGATCCAGGAGTGATGACCCGCCGTAGGCGGGTCAGAACTCCTGGTCCTTACTTTTACAATCGAGGATTGGTGTCGGTCTGTTTGTCTGTCCGACGCCAGAGTACGCCCGCTGTTCTGAGTCTCTCTTATTCCCTCACTCTCTGGCCTAGCGCTTTCGCACGTCACGGAGGAGTGACGGAAATGCAGCGAGAAATTAGAGGCTTCAGAGTGACAGGGGGTTCATTTCCACCGGGACCGGTCGGTCTTTCGGTTGACTACCGGTTGGAGTGGAATTTGCGTATGTGAATGAATGGGGATAAGTTGTCATTTGCTATGAGAGGGAGCGGTTGTGCGGTTGAGTCATTCTCACTCATTCTATTTCGACTCCATTTGCAACACCTTTCTCATGCGCACCCACACCCATTTCTTAACACATTTTCCACGCATGCGCACCCACACCCATTTCTTAACACTTTCCCCAAACATGCGCACCCACACCCATTTCTTAACATCTTTCTCACACATGCGCACCCACACCCATTTCTTAACACTTTCCCCAAACATGTGCACCCACACCAATTTCTCAATACTTTTCCCAAACATGCGCACTCACACCCATTTCTTAACACTTTCCCCAAACATGCGCACCCACACCCATTTCTTAACACTGTTTCCAAACATGCGCACCCACACCCATTTCTTAACACATTTCCTAAACATACGCACCCACACCCATTTTTTAACACACCCCCACAACCACATCATGTTTAGTATCAAACGAAAGCCCAAAATGTGCCCATCCCACACGATCCAGGAGTGATGACCCGCCGTAGGCGGGTCAGAACTCCTGGTCCTTACTTTTACAATCGAGGATTGGTGTCGGTCTGTTTGTCTGTCCGACGCCAGAGTACGCCCGCTGTTCTGAGTCTCTCTTATTCCCTCACTCTCTGGCCTAGCGCTTTCGCACGTCACGGAGGAGTGACGGAAATGCAGCGAGAAATTAGAGGCTTCAGAGTGACAGGGGGTTCATTTCCACCGGGACCGGTCGGTCTTTCGGTTGACTACCGGTTGGAGTGGAATTTGCGTATGTGAATGAATGGGGATAAGTTGTCATTTGCTATGAGAGGGAGCGGTTGTGCGGTTGAGTCATTCTCACTCATTCTATTTCGACTCCATTTGCAACACCTTTCTCATGCGCACCCACACCCATTTCTTAACACATTTTCCACGCATGCGCACCCACACCCATTTCTTAACACTTTCCCCAAACATGCGCACCCACACCCATTTCTTAACATCTTTCTCACACATGCGCACCCACACCCATTTCTTAACACTTTCCCCAAACATGTGCACCCACACCAATTTCTCAATACTTTTCCCAAACATGCGCACTCACACCCATTTCTTAACACTTTCCCCAAACATGCGCACCCACACCCATTTCTTAACACGTTTCCCAAACATGCGCACTCACACCCATTTCTTAATATCTTTCCCACACATGCGCACCCACACCCATTTCTGCCAACAGGGAAACCGAAGGAGACGAGGAGACTGAGGAGGAGGTCTATGAAGAACAGCATTTGAAAGATGCATCCACTGACAATGTAGACGACATCTACCATTACGAAATTTCCCAGAATTTGGGACATTGGTTTGACATGACTCAAAATATCGTTGTGGACCATTTTGAAAGAGATAAGTCGTGGAAATGGTTCCGAGGTACACTTCATGATGAATTTTTTTGATACTTTTTGTTATTTGATCGTGACTGATATTTCTGATACCAAAGATTGATAAATAAAGGACATTTGGGACCAGTGAATGCCTATGACCCAGCGCGTGGGTGCCATAGCGCGGCCGCGCGGCGACCTCATGTGTTTTCGAAGGGGCTTGGCGGTATCATGTGGCGACGTTTTTTCAATATAGTAGCAGCCGTTTTGTGGCAAATTACGTGTAGAATTCAAAAATCGTAAATAGGTAACCCGCTCGTGAAGTATAAAAACGCCTTGTTAGAAAAACCAAGTTTTCATTTAGTTTTTTCAACATTTTTCAATTTTATGAAACTAAATCGCATTATGTGGTTTACATATTTGAATTTCTTATAAAATTTGCAACTTTTTCTCTTTTTTCAGAAAAACGATTGGATGCGATCTAACCAAGATACGATCGATAATAACCTATGACGTCATCTCGGAGCAAAAAATCGATAATCCCAATTTGAGTTGCAATTCATATATAAGACCCATAGGGCACTTCAGTAACAAAGTTTGAGCAAAAAAGAAGCAAAAAATTTTCTATGTCCTATATAGGGTCGAGAATTACAGACACATTGTCTTAATAAAACAGGGATAAAAAGTATTTTTTGTGAAAAAAAGAGTTTTCAATGTTTTACTCATTGATCTTATTGATCTTAAGAGCTTAGTAAAACTTAAGCTTAGTGCTTGGAATACAGATATTACCTTCAAAAAAAAATAATATGATTTGGTTTTTCACACGTTCTCAGCTAAACAATTTTCTTCTACCTGCCATTTACTACCAAATACAAATTTGTTTGTATTGTGTAAATAACAGTTCATCCAAGAAATGACAATATTAATGCGTTTCCAAACCAGGAGTCATCGAAATTGGCTGCTAAATTTGCTATTGTAATCGTTTTATTTTGTGCGTTTTTAGCAATATTTTTCGGTAAAAACATTTTTCAATTGACGCTGTCTTGCGTACTGAGACTGAAAGAATATTTTGCAAGAACGGCGCAAGAAAAAACAACAACAAGTACATAGTATATTTTTAAAGTTACCTTCGGGAAACAAAATCAGTTTGAATTCCTTCATTGATGGTTTGAAACTTCTTGATGAAAACGTAAATCTAGAAATGTTTCGCGAACAAAATTTTCGTAAACTTTTCTAAACAGAAATTGTTTTTGGCCCGTTTTTAAAGTAACAAAATAATGAACCTTTGCACGTAATTTTGTTTTCGTAAAATTTCGTAAAAGTAAAATTTCATTTCCAAAAACTTTTACTTTTGAACATACAAAGATATATTCTTCAAAACCCTTCTAAAAAATACGTTTTTTGCATTTTTGACAACTTTTCAAAAAGATATCCAAAAAACCGAAACCAACGCTTAATTAGTCGTCGAGTGAGTATTTGAAATTAAACTTTTTTAAGAGCAATTATTGTTAAAAATTCCCTTGAAAGTGCAAAAATAGCCAAAAACAGCCCAAAAATGGGGGAAGAATAAACTGTTTCGGTCGCTGGGTTTCACAGTTTCAACAATTTCTGGGTCCAAGAATTGAATTCTACCGAACTAGATCATTTTATTATGCTGTTTCAAAAAAGCAACTTAAAAATCAAGTTCAACCCAATTGAAGCATTTTCAAATTCTACGATAGTGCATATAGCTGTCGCCAAACGAGCACCCTGCCAAAAACGGCCTTAATGCAGCAGCCGTGCGACACTCAGGCGGAAAAAGCGTGCGAGCAGCGCAAACGCAGAGAAAAAGCTGCTTTTAACAGCCGATGCTTGTTTGGCGAAGGCTATTACCCATACTTTAATGGTTTGCCTGAGTATCAAATATATAGTCCTCGCCCACCGACCTTGGATGGAGATTTAATGTACCTGCGAATCTAACAAAACGGACGTAATTGCGTACGCTGCGGGCTGGTATTTTTATCTCCACGACTAGTGCCTTTTGTACTTCTTTTTTTTGTTAATTTTATATTTGGACTGCAAATTTTGTATTTTTTGTTCTTTTTTAAATGTTTCGTTTACATAAAATTGTTTTTGCAAAAAACAATAGTTTTTTCAATTAAATGTTTGTTTAAATCCTTCTTATTTCGTATTTTTTAAATTTCATATTTTTTCACCCTTTTTACTTAATGCATTTATTTCAGGAGAGTTCCCTGATGAGAAGGTTGGGTTACTTCGCTTTAGAAGGTGAGTCTTTTATTATTTTTATTTAAATATGTCAATTTTAGGTTCACCCTCCAAGAAGACGGCAACGCGCCGTGTGTCTCCGGAACCTCCTCTCCCCACCATCGTCCTCCCTCCTGGATTTGAAGAATGGAACGAAGATCCTCCCACCCTCAGTCCCGTGTACAGTGAGTCATATTTTTGGGTGAAACCCCGCAGCAAAAATGTGAAATACTTCTTTTTAGACTAAAATTTACATTTTATGTTTTATTAAGTTTGACAAAAAGCACGTAACTGTGCCCGCTAACACTTTTTGTTAACAAATAATAATTTTAATTATTTTATTATTTTCCCTTTTGTGTTATTCTAAAACAAGGTAGCTCAAAATACAGTCAATATAGCCATTTTCTCAAAGTTAAAATCAAAAATCAAGTTAAAACGACTAATTGCTCTTCCGTTTATTTCTTAAAATCGCTTTTAGCCCTTTAAAAAATTCCCTTTTATTCTGTTTTCAAAATCGGTCATAATTTTAATTAACTGCATAAGGTTTCACCCAAAAATATGCTCCTTTTTGACTGTTTATTATAATAAAGCTTCTGAAGTGCAAATAAAGATTTCATAAAACTGTGTTCTATGTGAGTTTGAGATGGTAGCGGTCGGTCAGTTTGAGTGTCACAAACCTCGAGCGTGGTGCATGGAAGGCAAGACAGGGCACGGCATGTCCTGGTGCAGACAGAGGTTTGGAAAACACCTCTTTTTTAAGGAGTTATTTGCAGTCCGATCTGGCTGCGGACATGCAGCATTTGAATTCAGTTGGGTTCGTTCCCCACAATGGGAACATGCCGTAAGCCTACTTCCTACTTCTTTCTACTTCTTTTTTATATACCCCTTTTTACACAAACACACACCCAACCTCTCATGCACATTTAGTATCAAACGAAAGCCCAAAATGTGCCCATCCCACACGGTCCAGGAGTGATGACCCGCCGTAGGCGGGTCAGAACTCCTGGTCTAAATATACAATGGAGGAGTGGGGTTTCTCTATCTCTCTGTTGGTTCGCACCCCCACCCTTCATTTCCAAGGGAGAGAGGGGTGGTCCGGTCGAGAGCGAGGGGAGGTTACCAAGGGCGGCCGGGAACCGCTCTGGCGCGAAGGCCGTGAGAACGCTTTGAGGCGGCCGAAGGCCGCCGAATCCAGGAGTGAGGACCGCCGTAGGCGGGCCGTAACTCCTGGTTCATCAAAATGGAGTTTTGAAGCCTTTCAACGCAGCTTTTACACTTTCTTAAAAATTGAAGATAGAGTTTTAATAAAAGTAGGGATTAAACAAAAATAAGGATACGCTTTGCGAATTAAGTTTTTTCTTAGTTAATTTTTTTTTCAAATTCAATTTCAGTTTTCAAGAAATCGCAACATTCGGTTGTAAGCTACAGTACAGAAATTTTCGCACAAGAACATTCAAAACTAATTTTTTTTGTTTTGAAGTGGGATATTCAATCGCAGAAAATTGTTAGTGATTCAAAAAATTTACCATAACGTATTTGGGTCACATAAATTTTCCAACAAAATTCTGAGAAAAGACATTATTTAAAGACATTATTTAAAAAAATAAAAAAAAAGTAAAACAAAAATTTTAAAAAAACTTTTTTTTATTTTAAGAGCGCCGACTAATTTCTAGTCTGTGATTGTCCGCAAATAAAAAAATATATAACGTTTTAAACATTTTTAAATCTGAAAAATGGCACTGACATTTTTCTGAGCAAAGACGAAAGTATTGATGAGGTTGGAGACGATTCCGCAGAAACAGACGGTTGGCATGACGGCCAGTCGGAAAAACACCTGCACATCGGCAAAAGTGTCGTCATTGTTGCAGACTAGGATTTCGGATTCTTCTCCATTCACTCCTTTTTCCATAAACTCCTGAAAAAGATGCCTGTAATTTCGTAAAATCAAAAAAACTTTCCAAATCAATTTTACATATATAGCCGTCGCCATATGAGAATCGGCGAAAAAAAGCCGCTTTTTCTCTGGGTCTTCGCTTCTCGCACACTATTGCCGCCTGCGTTTTTGGCAGGATGCTCGTTTGGCGACAGCTATAGGGCCCGCCAATCCTATTTCAGTGATTTTCGGAAATAAAACAGATAATTCTGACGTTTAAATTCAAATGTCCCATTATTACATCAAAATAGACGGCTACAACAGGGGCGTGGCCACTTTTCGGCCAAAGTGGGATTGGCGAGAACTATATAACAAAATAAAAGAAAAGCTGGGTACAAATGTTTTTTTACAAGTTTTTCAAGTCGAAACAAAAGAAATCAGAACCCTAATTTGTGCACATTGAAAAATTAAATAACAAAAATTTTGTTTTCCATGTTACTTAGACAAATAATTTTTTCTACACTTAAAACAATATTTCCGTTTTTTTAAACAAGGTTTTTTCAACGTTGCGGTTAACTAAACCTTTTTTAAAAACTAATTTGGACGAAAAATTCTACAACTTATTTGGACGAGAAATTTAATTAAGAAAAACGTTTATCGAATGTTTCAAAGGTTTTGTATTTAATCAAACGTTCTGAGGCAACATTGCATCGAGGTTTCAAATAAAATCTAAAGTTTGTCGAAAGTCTTAAATGTTTGTTATCTTTCCACAAGTTCTAGTTCAAGATTGTTAGATTGACAATTTTAATTTCAATTTTGTTGTAAAATAAAATACAATTATGAGCCGAACAATATATCGTTGCATTTGAAACACGAAAAAAAGGAATTTAGAAAAATCAAGTCATAATGAGAAAATTTTGAACGCAGAGAAATTGTAGCGGCGGGGAATGAATGTACGAAATGAGTTGCCAGACGTTTAAAACAATCTTTTACGTTTATCTATAACAAGTTTTTTTCAACTTCCGGTTTTTTTCAACTAAAAACATTTTTCACAACTAAAGTTTGGACGAAAAATTTTAATTTATTTAATAAAAATGTGAATCGAATGTTTTAAAGGTTTGGTATTTTATCAAATATGGCAACATTGCATTACGGTTTCCATTTTTTAAACTGACGTAATTTTGAAATTCTGAAAGCACATGAAGATTATGACGAAAAAAAGAACAAAGTGAGGTTTTTATCACTTTTGAACTTTCAAAACACCGAAAACAATTGACGAATAAAAAATCAAATCTTAATGAATAAACAATGTTTTCCTATTTTTAACATGCTTTTCTTAACATTTAGTTTTTATTTAAATTTTGATTTACATTATTAAACTACAGAGTTTTCGCTGTGTTTTTCTTCACAAAAAAATCTAAAGTTTGTCGAAAGTTTCAAAAGTTTGTTATGTTTCCACAATTTCTAGGTTGGGATTAATAGTTTGCAATATAGTTTAAATTTCAATTTATTGTTGTTACAATATAAACAGGAACCAAAATATTATCGTAGGATTTGAAACACCGAAAAAAATTTGAATGAAGAAAAGGAAATCCATAATGAATAAATTATGAACACGAAAGTTCAGCGCAGTATGTGAAAAAGTTGATCGAAATACTGTTTAAATTTAAAAAAAAGTGTTGTTTTCATAATTTAGTTCACACTTTCAAATTCAATTTAGATAATAAATTCTAATTTAATTCATAAAAATGTTTGTTGAATGTCTCAATATTTAGGTGTATTATCAAGAATTCCAAGACAACAACACATTCTGTTCAGTTATGGCGCTGTAACAATCTTTTTAATTTTGAAAACATTGCCGTCGTAACAACTTGGTTTTACAAAAATTAGGGAAAAAAGAAGAAAAAACATTGGGTTTTTATAACTTTTGAGCTTTTAAAACACTGAAAAACAAATGACAAATATAAATGAAAAATGTGATGAACAAACGATGTTTTCCTATAAATAGCACGCTCTTTTCTTTTTTTCATGTTATTTAAAACATGGTTTTCCGTTTTTCTAAAACACGTTTTTTAAACATTCAGTTTATTAATTTTTTTAAATTTTAAAACTTTTTTTCACAACTAAATTTGGACGATAAATTCTAATTTAATAAATAAAATTGTTTATCGAATGTTTCAAAGGTTTGATATAATATCAAAAGTTCTAAGGCGACATTGCATTCAGGTTACAATGTTTTATTCTATCCTATTTTTGTAATTTTTAAAATATATGAAGATTACGACGAAAAAAACATAAAGAAAAAAGGGGTTATTATCACTTTTGAGCGTTTAAAAAACCGAAAACAACTGACTAAAAAAATCAAATCACAACGAATAAAATTTGTACGCGAAGAAATTGTAGCTGCGGAAATCAATGTGCGAAATGAGTTGCCAGACGTCTGGTTTGTACATGGATATTGTTGAGCTACATAACAATGACGCAGGTGCCTCGGGAGACTCGAATCCTCGCGGAAAACAACGATTACAACAGAAAACAGATATTTCCGTACGAGGTATTCCGCCAAATGACAAATGTGATTAAGGTGGAACGTAGATTGACGGAATATATTTTCACATAAGAAAACTTAAAAACAATGAAAGTCTCCTTTTCACAAAATAAGCCGCAAATAGTGAAAAATATGGTTTTAAAAGCCAACGGATTGACTCATTAATTTGATTTAAAACAACGATCATTAGCTAGCATGCTGCAACATTGACGCAATGTTCTATGATTTGTATAAATGTTCAAAATTCTGTAAGAGGCAATAGGGCGATCGCCAGGTTTATAAAAATTAAATGTTTTTAATAAATTGTTACCACATTGATAAAATGTTCTACGGTTATATGAATCTAAGTTATTGCCATGAAATATTGATTTTTGTTATAGAAAAAAAGGTATAGTTGCTGCCAAACCTATTTAGTCCGAACGTGCCAATGTTTTGATGTCGCACCTAGAGTAATGTATGCAGTATTGAATACTCAGGCCATGAGCACAGCCAAATCGGCCGAAGTGGATTTGGCGAGAAGTGTTCTTTTTTCGATTATTTTACAACACTCAGCCAATTTCAATACATGAAAAGATTTTTCAGTGTATACGCGAATCTATTTTTTCATCCACTTTTGGTTTTTTTCAACAGAAACAAGCTTTGCAAAAATGCCAATGACAAAAGCTTCAAGCAATGAAAATTAGCCAGTTCGTTGAAAGATTGATAAAAAGTTCTACGAGTTATATTTTTTAAAAACATTGTTTTTGACGAGAACAGTTTAAAAACTGCTTTGGGAGCTTTTCTGAACGGAACGTCGAATAATGAGTTAAAACATTTTCGAGAATGAATGAAGAATTTTCGAATTTGGAGAATGAATTTTCGAGAAAGAGAGAATCGCGACTGCTCGAGATCGATATTTTGTGAATTTTTTTAAAAGAAAAAAATTTTGCTGCACGTATTGAAATCTTATTTTAAAATTTTAATGGATTTTGAAAGGATTCCAAAAACTAGTCGGACAGCAAATAACAACACGATAAAAAAAATGGTTAGTGAGTTTGTCGAAACATGAATCAATTCTCTACGATTTGTAAAAAAAAGCTATTATTTGTTTTTTTTAGAAATCAAAAAAAAATTTACTTCTGTCAATTCGTTTGCTCAATCATCAGCGGAACCTTGAAAAATATTGATTTTAATAAAATATGAAACGCAGCTTGACGGAGTCGCATAAAAAAATTTTTTCGAAAATTTTTTTAGAGTTCACGGTAATCTCGCAATTTTGATTTATTTTTAAAACAAAAAATTTAAAATTTAACTGGCTGCTAAATCTAACTATTAAAAATTATTAAAACTATGATCATTACAAGGATTGTTGTAACATTGACACAATGTTTTATGAGTTAAATCATAGTCGTAATTCATTAATAGAGATTTTTGAGCATCTCGAAATATAACTCAGTAAAAAGTCAATTTCACCATTTGAAAAAAAAATTGTTCACACAAATTTCCTAATACGGCCATATAAGATTTTCATATAACATATATATCTTATAAAAATGTACATAAAAAGTCGCACGTTTGCTCATTGCAAAATCTTAAAATAAAAATAATAAACCAGCTGTTTGAAACATTGAAAAAGTTTTATACGAAATTCTCAACATTATTAATTTTTCAGGCCGTTTGTAGCGGTCGCCACACACATTTTAAAAATAAGAAATTTAATCTACACTTTAAAAAAGTTTCAAAAACCAACATTCGTTAAAAATCTAAAACGACAAAACAGGTACTTTCAGACCCAATTTATGCTACAGCTGCATTTTTTTTTAAAATGCTTTGTTACGTTTTTGGCTTGCTAGAAAAGTGAAAAATGACTTGTTTTGGAATGAAAATATGCTGGGTTTGCAGGATATTTCATTAGAAAACAGATTGTTTTCGGCAAAATCAAACAATCCAAAACCAATGCAATAGAGAGCCGTCTGGGAGCGAAGTTCTTTGTTTTTTGTTTTCAGATAAGTCTATTTTTAAGCCATTTTCGATCCTAAAAACCATTTGTTTAAAAAAAAGCAAATTTCAATTTTTCCGTATTATAGAAAAATATTTTTTATAGTCTGTTTCCAAATTAAGGGCGGTGACTTTTGAACAGCTTTGATATTTTGCTCTATTTTAACTACTAACAATTAGAAACATTGATGTAGATTGAGAAAAATTTATGCGAAATAGCATAGTAAAAGAGGAGTGCGCAGAAAAATAAGCAATCGCGGCGGGACCTAATGTACCATCCTTTAACTGAGCCGATGCCGTTTTTCGGAAACACACTATAAATTATTTTTTTAGCCTCAAACGGGAGTTGAAAAACAAAACAAAAAAGATCCTCAAAGCAACTTTTTTTTATATAATTTACTTCTTAATCTAGGAAGTGGTGAAAATAAATCACCCAGAATAAAACAAATATAGTGACGGAAGTATAGTGATGCTGATTTTTGATGTATTAGGAGGAAGCCATCTACGCATTTTCGCGTGGTTTCTATTACAAAAAAGTATAAAAATAGAATAATAACACTGATGTAAAAAATTATAACATTGTTTTTAAAAAATCAAAACAAACTGTTTGAAAAAAAAATACATTTTTACGCACAAAGACATAAATTGAATAAAAAATATATCACACATTTAAAGAAGAAAATAATTTTCAGTTTTTTATATACATAAAAGCGGTAGTATCTGTTTCTGAAAATTAATTCTCTATCACAGTACTGTAGTCAATGACATTTTCCGCCAAACGCCCTTTTTTCTGAGTTTCTATTTTGTGAACGCTATCTGCGAGTCGGTACGCAAAACGGCGTGAGACCGAAAATGTCTTTTAGCATTGTGGTATGGGTGCATCTTTTAAAATGAGCTAACCATGGAATTTTTCAAAGAGCTGTTTTAAAAAGTAATTTCAGTGTTATGTCGTAATCGTTTAGTCAGAAAAGTTTGGTTCGTTGTGTTACTCGTTGTGATAGATCAACCGATTTTAAAAATATGTAATTTGAAGTTTAGTTTGACTTTTAAAAGATTTTATGTACGCTGAAATTTAAAAAAAAAAAACTTTGTTTAGACACAGTTTGTTTGCGTCTCCGCTTTATGAACATCTCTTGGTTCCGGTACGCAACACGGCGTGAGACGAAAAATGTCTCTTTCCGTTGTGATTTGTGTCAATATCAACTGTATTTTCGAGAACTCTCAGGGGAATTTTTCAAACCGATTTTTCAAACAGAACTTTTCAAACTTCGGTAATTTTACATTTCCGATTTTTTATGAAAATAGCGAATATTTTTGAATAAAAGTACATTAAAAAAATATAATCTGAAAGTGTAACTATTTGTCGTCAACTTATTTAACAACTGAAAATTTAAATTTTCCAACAGCTTGGGTATCTGTAAAGTAACCTAACTTTTTTGATGAAAATTTCATGTAACATTTATTTAATTTTATGTAAAAAGGTATTTTACTAGGTAAGAAAAAAAGTAGATTTTAATAAATAAAAATCCTTTCATAAATTTTAAATTTGCATTTGCAATCTTACTGAGTTAGTGACACATTATGCTTTTTAAAATTTTCTAAATTTGCAAATTAGAATTTTTATGCAAAAAAATCTATCTCTCCGGGTAAACGTCTTTTATCTTTGTACGTAATACGGCGTAAGATCTAAAATGCTTTTTTAGTGGTTTTTGTCTTTGTATACTCCATTTCCAACGAATGGGCAAGGATTTTCACAAATTTTAAAGGACTAGGTACCTTTGGTTCTGCAACGATATTTGTCAATTGTCTGCGCACTCCGCTTTTACAGTACTCTTTCGCTTGTTTAATTTGTATTCACTTCAATGTTTCAACCCCTTTTTGGTTAAATACGTGCCATTTTTCAAGATTGCCCGAAAGTCGAAATTCCGTCCTTTGGAAACAGACTATAACCTACAATAATATTGGTTGTCTTTAAAAAAATCGGATTTCACGATTTTTGTTGACACGAATTCAATCCAATGTTTCGTGTTGTTTTTAGTCAGAATAGTAAGATTGTGTCATTACTACTTTGAGCATTTTTCTACTTTGAGTTTTTCATAAAATTTGAAATTTTGATATTTGCATTTTTTAATTTTCAATTTTTAAAAGGCAATGGAAGCCAATTAAAATTAAAAAAGAGCAATCGAAAATACTTTTTTTTCTAAAAAAAACATTCGACTCTAAATTCGACATTCGAAAAATAGCCAATATTTTATGAACAAAAGTACTTTCAAAAAATTTTAAAGTAAAATAATTTGTCGTCAATTGATTTATGAAAAGAAAATTTTAAGTTTAGAACAGTTTGGGTATATGTGTGAAAAGACTAACGTAGAAAAATTGAACGATTTGTTTGAAATGTAGAAAAGAACTTCAATAAATCATGACTTGCAATATGAGATGCCTCTTTTTTCCTAAATGTCTCCGGATCTTATATAAACACCAAAAACAACTGGAGTTGATATCATAGAAAACGAATCTCTGCCGTTTTCAATAAACTTCTCAAAATACTTTATTCGGGCCATCAATTTTTTTTTGGCAGTGCATGTTTTTACTACCAATCGTTTTTAATCTTAAATAAAAAAGGTTTCAGATTTCTTTAAATTTTGAGATTGATTTTGGAAAATATTAAGAGATTAGGAGTAGAATAAAATAGTAATAAAGTAGAATTAAATATCAATAAAATAAAATAATTAAATAGAAAAAAAATAAATAAATTTATTCCGCCCTCAAATGATTTGACTTCGGCGAAGTGGTATTTTGCCACTTTGTTTGCGCATGTTTTTAATACCTGTTTAAAGGATTTGAAACTCCTCTTTAATTTTTGAGATAGGTTTAAAAACATTAAGAAATGAATATTATAGTAAAATAGGCAGAGATTCGTTTTCTATGATATCAACTCCAGTTGTTTTTGGTGTTTATATAAGATCCGGAGACATTTAGGAAAAAGAGACATCTCATATTGCAAGTCATTATTTATTGAAGTTCTTTTCTACATTTCAAACAAATCGTTTACTTTTTCCACGTTAGTCTTTTCACACATATTGTTTCTTTTTTCTATCTTTTATTTAAAAGAAAAATGCTATACATCACACCGTAGGTAGTGTTTTTTTTTCTAATAGCCGCAGGCCGCCTTCTTGTACGGCCGAAGGCCGTGTTTCCAAGCGGCCGTCCGCCGCTTTTTGAAAAACACGGCCGAAGGCCATGTTTTTCAGCGGTCGTAGGCCGCCATTTGTACAACAAGAAGCCGTTTTTTTTGAGCAGCCGAAGTCCGTGTTCCCACGTGGCCAAAAGCATTGTCCTCTCAATATCTCATGGGCTCGATAGCGGCCGCAGGCCGCCTTTATTATCGGCCGAAGGCCGTAGTTACAAGCGGCCGCAGGCAGCTTTTATTATCGGCCGAAGGCCGTTGTGGATAGCGGCCGCAGGCCGCCTTTATTATCGACCGAAGGCCGTAATTACAAGCGGCCGCAGGCCGTCTTTAATATCGGCCGAAGGCCGTTGTGGATAGCGGCCGCAGGCCGCCTTTATTATCGGCCGAAGGCCGTTGTGGATAGCGGCCGCAGGCCGCCTTTATTATCGGCCGAAAGCCGTAATGACAAGCGGCCGCAGGCCGCCTGCATTATCGGCCGAAGGCCGTTGTGGATAGCGGCCGCAGGCCGCCTGCATTATCGGCCGAAGGCCGTTGTGGATAGCGGCCGCAGGCCGCCTGTATTATCGGCCGAAGGCCGTTGTGGATAGCGGCCGCAGGCCGCCTTTTTTATCGGCCGAAGGCCGTAATTACAAGCGGCCGCAGGCCGCCTTTATTATCGGCCGAAGGCCGTATTTACTAGCGGCCGCAGGCCGTCTTTAATATCAGCCGATGGCCGTTGTGGATAGCGGCCGCAGGCCGCCTGTATTATCGGCCGCAGGCCGCATTTATTACCGGCCGAAGGCCGTATTTACTAGCGGCCGCAGGCCGTCTTTAATATCAGCCGAAGGCCGTTGTGGATAGCGGCCGCAGGCCGCCTGTATTATCGGCCGCAGGCCGCATTTATTATCGGCCGAAGGCCGTATTTACTAGCGGCCGCAGGCCGTCTTTAATATCAGCCGAAGGCCGTTTTCGATAGCGGCCGCAGGCCGCCTGTATTATCGGCCGAAGGCCGTTGTGTATAGCGGCCGCAGGCCGCCTGTATTATCGGCCGAAGGCCGTTGTGGATAGCGGCCGCAGGCCGCCTTTGTTATCGGCCGAAGGCCGTAATTACAAGCGGCCGCAGGCCGCCTTTATTATCGGCCGAAGGCCGTATTTACTAGCGGCCGCAGGCCGTCTTTAATATCAGCCGAAGGCCGTTGTGGATAGCGGCCGCAGGCCGCCTGTATTATCGGCCGCAGGCCGCATTTATTATCGGCCGAAGGCCGTATTTACTAGCGGCCGCAGGCCGTCTTTAATATCAGCCGAAGGCCGTTTTCGATAGCGGCCGCAGGCCGCCTGTATTATCGGCCGAAGGCCGTTGTGTATAGCGGCCGCAGGCCGCCTGTATTATCGGCCGAAGGCCGTTGTGGATAGCGGCCGCAGGCCGCCTTTATTATCGGCCGAAGGCCGTCATCTATAGCGGCCGTAGGCCGCCTTTTTTATCGTTCAAAGGTTTATTTTTATAGCCGCCATTGACTAGTGAAGCAAAAGTAAAATGACTGCATCCGGATCCGAACCCAGAATCATCAGCGTAATAGACGGCCATGTACACCGCTAAGCCACAAGGATCATCCTCACGGTTGCGTGCGGTGGCCTTTTTGACAGCATACTGCACTGCTCTCTTTGCAAACAAAAATGACGTCATTTCATCAAAAAGGAAATCCGCCATTCTTGCCTGAATACTTATTCTAGATCAACTTTGCGTGTTCTTTTCAATGGACAAATCTGTTTTGAAAAATATTCAGGTTTCCGACCGTGGTGAAAGTCCGTTTTTTGACCCAATTTTTAGGATACTGTAAGAACACCTGTAAATGAAACAGGTTCAAAGTCACCACCGAATTGCAACGTTCCGAGTTGCATCCAAAATTTCAGGTCAATAGCTCAACCCGTTCGCAAGTTCTGCGACAGTATTATATATACGGGAGACATCGACACTTTTTGGGCCCCGCAACAGAATAGACCTTTTGGTACATACTAAAATTTTCTATCTCTTGAAACAGTTTCCGGACTACGGTGTTTGATGCTGAAAACGATTCTTTCTCAGAATTGAAAATTATTGATTTTGAAGGAAACTGTGGGGCATTTAGTTTTAACTGACCTCGCAGTAATTAGGCGAGGAACCAAACCACCGCGCAATTTCCTTTTACTTTTATGAATACAGAGGTAAAAAGCAAAAAAAGAGCTCAAGGCGGAATTGAACCCCCGACCTCTCAGGCAAGGGGTAGACGCTTTAACCACTATACCACAGTGTCAGTGAAAGCTGGTGTATTCCTATCCATCATACACTCGGGTGCACAACCGTACCAGTCTTCACTGAGTGTTTCTTAAAACACAACATTTTTGACGTTTAAGGAGTTTAACGTGCAAGCACATGATTATATGTGAGACAAACATTAGAAAAAAACAACGAACTCGAAAGACATTCACAATCTTTCGCAAAAGCCGCTGGTTTCTATAGGTAGAAAAAGAAATTCTTGAACCATTATTAGATTTCCGAAATGTACGCAAAATTTCACATGTATGAATTTGTTTGGTGCACATTTTGCAACGTTGAAGGCAAAAAACCCGTGATGGAAAATTTGTCTACGGCGGCGGCGACGGCGACGGCGGCGGCGGACATGAACGGCGCCCATTTTTTCATAGCGCGCCCTAACACGGCGGGGGTTCAAAGTGGTCGAAATTAAGTTTTAAAAAAAGTAATCGATTCGTCTTGAGTAGCTGAATAAGAATATCTATATTAAAATTGCGATTGGGAATAGTTGAAGCTTCCATTTGCTAAAAACCTGAAAAAACAGTTTGCAATCGGCCAATTTGAAAACAAATCTACCCAGCGCTTCGCGCTGGGTATAATTTGGGTACATTAACTTCACAAGCCTGACATTTTTGAAAAGATCGTGAAACATTAATTCAGTTTTGTGTCAAAAGGCATTTAAAAGTGGAAAAACAACAAATTTTTAACTCTAATAAAAAACCCGTTCAATAAAATGTCACAAGAATAAAAAACCAAAACATAGCCTTATTAGCCGCAATTTGAAATGTGAAATAATGGAACGCTGGGAAAACATCAAAACAAGGGGATCTTTGATACCCGAGGGATGTTTGAAGTTATAAACTTTGTATTATTGCTTAAATTAAATATACACAAAAGTTTTGTGATTAAAAACATAAAAAACTGGAACAGGAACTGGAGATTTTTGTTTTTTCCTCAGGCCTTTGGAATTTCAAATTGTGGCAACAATTTTACAAGCTTCTGAGTTTTTTTGCAGCCACAAAACACACTGATTCTGTTCCAAAATATTAGAAACTGTTTTTTAAAAACATGATTTTTTCAAAAATTGAGCGAGTTCTGGAAGGTTATAATTGTTAAATTCTGTCATCCAAACAACCATGGTTCTAACCCGGTCAGCAAACATTTTTTATAGTACCTTTATGTTTTTAATTTATATATATATTCATTTATTGAAAAGTCTTGAAAAATCATTCAAAATTCGAAAATTCGCTTTCGAACAAAACGGGCTCGTGCTTTTTGAAATTATTTTTCCATGTTTGAAACAAAAATTTCTTTGTATTTAATTGTAAAATTTTTTTTAAAAAAATTATAGCACAATGTTACAAAGTTTATTTCAACCTTTTCACAAGTAAACATTAAAAATTGTAAAACAAAAAAATACGATAGAGTACACGACTCTAATTTTACGTGCGCATCACTTTCAAACACAAAAAAACTTTAAAATTAAATTTTAAAAAAATTAAAGAAAAATTTGGGATATTAGACTGAGTACCGAATTTACTAGCAAACCGCAACAGTTTCGCTAGCAATTTAAAAAAAAATCCTTTAAAACATTTTAAAAACACTTTTCCAAGAAAATTTTATGATGTGCCAGGAAAGCGTTCTGCTCAGCCCGGCCTAATGAATCCTTCAGTTTCAACAAACGTTTAAAACATTTGACAGACATTCTTTTTCATTTTCAGATAGTTCTTTCTTTTGAACAATTTATCCTCTTATATAACAAAACGCTATGGTGTGTGTGTTGTCTATCAGCGTAGGTACACGCCTTCATTTCCCCCGAGGGGGAGGGGGAGGTCGGCTGTAGGCCGAGCTAGACGTACTTCACGTCCCTTTCACGTCCGAAGGCCGAGGAATGAGTGGCCGTAGGCCACGAATGTTGCGGCCGCAGGCCGCCTAACTGAGCGGCCCAAGGCCGCGTATTGCTGCGGCCGCAGGCCGCTAACCAGGAGGGTGCGCGCCGTAGGCGCGCGTACCCTCCTGGTATAAACAAATGTTCCCAAAAATTCGCAAAGACTATTCGTAGCTTCCCTTTGAAAAACAAAACTCCGATTTCACAACTAATTACAATGTATTTAGGCCTTTAGGCTTTCTTGCAAAAACAACAAAAAAATTTTCTGACACTATTTTCGAGGCAAACTTATTATCTGTTGAGAAATCGGATTATTTTCGACAGTTTAATTTTCTAGAAGATAATTTTGCTGCAAACATACACAAAGGACTATTATTAAATGACTTTGACTTTTTCCGTAACAGTTTACACGGTACTTAATTTTACGGAATCTTGGTAAAAAAAATCCTTACAGATCCAACTCCATGAAGTTTTTAGGCTGGTAAAGGTTTTTTTTCAGCAGTCCACTCAAAAAATATAGAAAAACAAACATTTCAATTACAAATTTCCTTTACTTAGAGGTTTTTAACGTTTGCGCCAAAATATACGAATCTTTAGCGTTTTCACTTGCTAAAACTTTTTCATGTTCATGTTGTTCATGATGCAAAAAAGTGTTTCTAACAACAGTAATTAAAAAAATTGAAATATAACTTTTTTAATAAGCGTTTTTTTAAAGAAGAGTTTTACTTGATTTTTTCATTCTTGTGAATATGGAGCTCAGTTTTGCACCCTAATTTGTTTGTTTAACTTTTGTAATGGGTGCTTTTGTAATGCAACTTTGGGCATTTTTAGATATAAATTATTCCTTAGAAAGGGTTACCAGTGTTTGAGCCCAAATGGTCTTAGGGAAATTAACGCAATTTGGGTAAAAAAAATCGATAATTACCCAAATGTTACGGCATTAGGTCTTCAGAGTGTTGGAAGGTTGTTGATCGGTTTTGAGCCGAGGTCATATAAAAAAAGAATAAATATTAAATTTTAATTGCAAATTTCCACATTTCCATTTTTTTACTCTTGCACCGAAAAACATTTTGCGTTTTAGATTTTAAATTTGACCAGCTCGCAGAATTTTTTTTTTCAAAGTACACTAGATCAATAACAATTTGCTAAAACTTTTTCGTACTCTTTCATGATACAAAATAGTATTTCTCCAATGTTTTGAAAATTTGATAAGTTTTTACGAGTGATCAGGCAGTAGTACAACTGTAGAACTGTAGCTTTCTTTGTATAAATAATAATAATTGATACAAGAAACAAAATGAAAATTAACTTTCTAAAATCGTTTCCTTTTAAAAATTTTAAAGCCGGGTTTTTCGGGTGTGTTGCACTCGTAAATGCGGAGCTCAGATGACTACACCAATTTTAAACAATTTTAAAATTTATTTACATATTTTTAAAAGTGTTAAGAATGTAGGAAGGTTTTCGACCGGTACTGAGCCTGTCGTCGTTCAAAAAAAGAGAAACATTTTAATCGCAAATTCCCACTTTTCCATTTTTTTACTTTTGCGCCGAAACGCACGAGCTATTTAAGTAATCTATTTGATCTGCTTGCCCATGTTCTTTCAAATAACAGTAAATTCAATATCATTTGCTAAAATGTTTTTGTGCTATTTCATAATGTAAAAATATGTTTATCGAATGTTTTAATAGTTTGTCAAGTGTTTACGAGTGATCAGGCAGTAATTCTATTGTAGCTGTCGAGGACTAAATAACAATAAAATTTTAAAAAAAGACTAAATAATATTTTTTTTTAAATTTTAAAACCAGAGTTTTTCTTTTTTTTCATTCTTTTAAATGTGGAGCTTAGTTTTGCACCTCAATTTATTCGTTTTAACTTTTGTAATGGGCGCACCAAGATTTTTGAAAGGTTCTAGAGCAATTGTGGGCATTGTTTTAACTATGACCCAAGTGTTTTGGCATCCGTATTCTTCCAAAATTTTCAATGATCTTTTGTTAAAACCTTGTCGTCTTCATTCATGATTCAAAAGTGTTTCTTGAATGTTTTAAATGGTTGCTATGTTTTTACGAATTATCTGACAGTAATATTAAGTTGATATACTTATTGCGGAGCTATATCTAAAAATTAAAATTTTAAAAAAGATTGCAAATTCCCTTTTAAAAAGTTTTTTTTCATTTAACATGTTTTTCCGGTTTTTTTACTCTCGTAAACACAGGAAAGTTCAGCACGCAATTTTTGTCGTTTTTAAGTTTGGCAATGGGTGTACAAATGATTTTTAGAATTGTTCTAGAACAAATATTTTTTCAACGTTTCCTAGGAAAGAATTACCAGAGAGTGAACCCAAATTGTCTTTGGGTAATTAGCGTAACATGGGTAAAAAATGGATAATGACTAAAATGTTTCTTCATAAGTGTTTTTAGAATGAAAAAGATTAAATATTAATAAACGCAGTTTTCCACTTTTACTCATTCGCAGAAGAAAACGAAACTTTATCTATTTAGGCAATCTATTTGATATGTTTGCATCATATTCTCTAAAAATAACACTTTCAAAATGAAAAAAAATATAGTACCAAAATCAATAATCTCAAAATCTGAAAACTACAGAAGTCCGAATCGAAAATCGATAATCTTCTTGAATGTTTAAAATGGCGTAATTTGCCTGAGGATGCTTCTAGACCAACTTTGGGTCAGTTTTTGGTGTATTTCTTAATTGCTTAAAACTGCTCTAAAGTTGGATAGTCAGTTAAAGAGATTGTGTCAAAATGACAATGTTTGGCTACCATTTGGACCATTTAGGTACTTAACGTAATTTCGATCAAAAAAATCGATTTAAAGCAGAACGTTTTTGGGTTTCGCCTAATTTGAGCGAAATTCGACAATTATTTTTTTCAAAACTCAAAACACAACTCAAATACATTTGGTCCCGCCGCGATCGTTTAATTGTCTGCGCTCTCCTCTTTTACAGTGCTGTTTCGCAAGTTTTTTTTCTTTTCAGTTCAATGTTTCGAATCGTTATTTGCAAATACGAGCACGGTATCAAAGTTACTCAGACGTTAGCGATCGTGGAAATGAACTATATTTTCCGTTTGGCACACATGGATACATGTTTTCTGTAACCTGCTTAAAAATATCTATAGTCCATTTCCAACAAAGAATCGACGACTTTTCAACGACCTTGATGTCTACCCTTATTTAACCATTTCCAGTTTGAAATATTGAAGTGAGAAGAAATTTAACAAGCGAAAGAGCACGGTAAAAGTGGAGTGCGCAGACAATATAGTAATCCAGGCGGGACCAAATGTACCTGTCCTTTAGGAAAATCCCTTTTTCCTTCACTCTTTTTTGGAAACGCACTATATATAGTCTAACGGTTCAGCAAAGTTTTTATGTTTTAGGAAGGTTATACGAAACTCAATCAGAGACATTTTTCAAATCCTAAAACACGCTATGGAATTCCTTGGCTGAAACTTTGCAGAGAAGTCTTATTAACACTACTAACTAATTTTTCATTTTAAATTTACCCCTCCCTGAAACCAACCGTTTCGTTGAAATCCATTGATTCTTTCTCCAATTGAGTTGAGAGAAGCCGTTGGGTAGGGGAGAGGTGCGGAAGTGAGGAGGTGTCCAAGGCAACGGAGATGAGCCAAAGGAGATGAAGCACGCCGCAACAATGGGGGTACGGTAATCGATGAAGCAGGGGGTTCTGCCCCTCCAACAAAGTGGGCAAAAAAGAGAAAAGGATGGCAATTAGCGTTAGTCAGGGTTTCTGAAAATCGATTTTTGATTTGTTTATGGTTTTAAAAAGAATGAAAAAAGAGTGCTTGAGTGGAATCTTGTGTACCGAGACTTTTTTACACAACGCGCCGCCAAAGCCAAACGACCGGCGGTTTAAAGGACTGTCTGGACATTTTCAATAAGAAACTTTCCGTCTCTCTTTCTTGAATATGAGACAATTTTTTTCAGCTTTTTCTTTACATTTTAATAGCTGTATACATGGAGAAATTACAGCAAATATTTCATAAAACGAAAATTTCTAATTATCGAGAACGACGCAAAGGTATTTTTCCATGGTCTATATCTCCGTGGAGAAATTTTTCTACCATCTGAAAGAATTGATATAAAAATTTTTTCACCCGAAATCCGACGAGAAAGAGAGACGGAAACTTTACTGTCCGGCCACGTCCATTGAAAACTTGGTGGGTCCCGCAACGATCTTGAATAATCTGCTGCGTGTTAGTTGCCTTCTTAAAGGTTTTTTAAGTAATCGTTGCGAGACTCTTATTACACAAAGTACGATTAGAGCGAGGTGGTCGTCTGGCATGCTTCCAAGAATTTGAAAAATATTCCGTTTGGGATATTCTCAGCCAGTCCTTTAAGGAAGAACTGCCGCTCTCGGCGCGTTGTGCTTAATAATTTCGCTAAATTTGAAATTTTTTGGAAAGCACGCTGTTTTTGGCACACACAGTATACTCGATTTCCAACGAATGGGCAAGGATTTTCACAAATTTTAAAGGACTAGGTACCTTTGGTCCTGCAACGATATTTGTTAATTGTCTGCGCACTCCGCTTTTGCAGTGCTCTTTTGCTTCTTATATTTCTGTTCACTTCAATGTTTCAAATCCTTTTTGGTTAAATACGTGCCATTTTTCAAGATTGCCCAAAAGTCGAACATCGTCCCTTGGAAAGAGACTATAACATTGCAAGCAACTTTTTTGATTAAACATGCACGAAATGTTGAACTGAACTTATTTTCAGAAATAACAAAACAACTGAATTCATTTACAAAAAAATGAACTTGCCTCCGGCGCCAGCTATATGCATAATTTTATGAACATAGAGCGCACATGCAATGAGTCTCTGCATAGGAAGGGTTCAAATAGTTTTCCCTGTGATTTGAAACATTAGAACCCAAAAGTATACCAATTGTGGAAAAAAATTTAAAATTTAACTGAAAATTCAACTTTTCGAAGAAAAAAAAAACCATCACAATACGAGTGCGTGTCTTATATTTTGTGAAAAACGTTAATTTATTGAAAAGGTTTGCAAAATTTCGCAAAAAATAAATTTATCACAGTCCGGTATCACAGTTAAAGAAAGGTAGACACAACGCTGGAGCCATTGCATAGGGGGGATTCAATCCGTTTTCCCAGCTATTTGAAACATTGAAAAGTTTTGCACAAAAGTAGAAGTAGAAAAAAAAGTAGAAAAGTTTTGCACAAAAGTTTTTTTTACACAAAAGTAAACCATTTTGAAAAAAGTATTTTGTTTATAGTGTGTATTTTTAGTCGCCACAAAGTCAATGTGCACAAAAAACACACAAATAAAGAAAAACAATTTTGTATATGAAAATTTACTGGGGTTTCACTTATTGAGACTTACATAAAAATGTACATCAGAGAACGGTTTTTGAAAAATCTTTTTTTTTTTTTGAAAGAACACAAAACTATCCAAAAATAATTACAGTTCAAACTGTTTCAAAAAATTTTCAAAAAAGGAATTTAAAATTCAGAACAAACTACAGTGAGCCTTTGCAAAACGTAAAATGATCGGTGTGAAACATTGGTAAAATTGTATTCATGTTTTTGCAAAATTAGATAAGTATCGCGCCGGGTAAAAACGGTCGACGACGAGAAAAATTGCATTCCAGCTAATCCTTTGCGAAATTTTTGCTTAAAAAACAAAAAAATAACAAACAAACAACTGATCTCAGAAGTCTATAATTATGTAATCATGCATTTTTTTTTCACGAATTCGAACAACAGAGAACAGTTTTCGGAAGTAGCTAAAATAAGAAGTCTTGTTTTTCTGAAATTATTTGATTCTTGAAAATGAGAATTCATAAAAAAACTACGAAGTTTCAAAATTGGGGTTTTTTCAAATTTGAGAAAGATAAGCTTCGAGCAACTGGAGTGGCACTGTGCAAAAAGTAACATTATCGGTATGAAACATTAATAAAAAGGTATACCACTTTTATTTTAAAGAAAAGAGGTTTCTTTCAAAAATAAAATAATTTCTTTACTACTTTTTTATTTTTCTTACTTTACACTCCTTAAATAACTAAATGTGGGTTGCTACACGAAAAAAAATCAGATTTATGTTTCGGTCTTTGCAGTTTGGTTCAATTTTGTGAAAAAATAACGAAAAGTTGGAACGTTGTGATAAAGACGTTTTGGAACCAAATATATACACAAAAATTGAACTAAAAATCTATATTTTGTTATATGCTAAATATACAATTTTCGTTTATATTTATGTATCGAATTTTAAGAATAAAAATAGAATAAAACTAACAGAGGAATAATCACAGACTTGCGTCTCCTTAATAGTTCCATTTTAGCGAGCAAACTTCATGCTGTCAACAAGGGGAATATTCTATTAAGGCGAGAAGGAAAATATAAGGGAAAACGGGTAAAAAATACACTTTTATTTACTGAAATTGTTGTTTTCTCAAGAAAAGAGTTTATTTCGGTACAAAAATTTGAAAAAGCTATTCAGTTTTGTTTCGCAGTCAGGAAAAAAATTATTAACGAAAAACCGTTTGCAGAAATAAAATGACAGCTTTTTTTGGTGAATTTTGTTTGTAGTTCATCTGATTGTTTTATTTGATTTCTATTATAATCCCATATTTGGACGTTTGCTTCCCCGTCCAAATGATTCCTATCCGTATGAAAAATTCAGTTTTTTTGTAGTAAAAAACGGTTAACGGAAAAAAAAATCTGGCGATAAACAAGCATGATTCAAAGTTCAAATCTTTCAGAAATGAGTTTTTCAAATGGATTTTTGTTTCTAAGTTTTGCCAAATATAAAGTTGTAGTTTATCAAAGAATGAATTTTAGAATTAATGCAATTAAAAATTTCTCCAATGTTTTACGAATAACTCATTTGTGTATACTCGTTCTATTTTCGTACTTGCTCATTTTATCAACAAATAGGTTCACAATCGCAAATGATAATACATGGAAGTCGTTTTTCATTAATTACCTTTTAGTCCCTGATCTTTGTGCCAATTCTGGCGATAAACAAGCATGATTCAGAATTTCAGCGTTTTTCGTCTATGAGTCAACGGAACTCGCCGATTGTGTACCAGTGTTTGTCACAGTGAGAAGGAACAGAATAGACGAAGAATTCGAGGGATGTTTAGGGGAGCGGCCGGAAGCGGTAACGTGTGCAGGAAGGAATGCCGTTTCTCTTTCTGATTTACGTGGATGGAGACCGGATATTAAGGGTTTTTATATGAGACATAAAGAAACAAACAAACCACGCACGTACACGCACACACACATGTACACACGCGCGTTGTGGCACCCGTTCTCTTTTTGAAAAAAAAGACATATTTGGTGTTTCAAAACGTTTATATGAGATATACTTTTAGCGAAATATAATAGGAGTCGTTGTTTACTCTTGACAGCTCTTTATGTTTCCTATTATTTTTTTTTATAATATTTCGGCTCACTCTAATGTCAAAATTCTTTTTTTGTTAAAAACATGAATTAATTTACACTCTTGACGGTTACATGTTTCACTCTCATCAGACAACGTTGATGTCATTGTTTTACTAATGTGTTCATCTCTAATTCTCTTGTTTTGGATACCGCAAATTGTTGATAAAAACAAATGTAAAAAAATACTAAACCAGCGTTTCGTCGAGTTTGTTAACATATCGCAGCATAGAACTTATAATTTCTTTGGCAAATTCGTTTTGCATTTTTATTGTCTCATATATCAATTTAGGACATTCCTTGTGCGTTTTTGATGCTTTCAAGTAATGTGTAAATAGGCTATAGTGTGTTTCCGAAAATGGCACCGGTTTTGGCCAAAAATTTTAAAGGATGGTACATTGGGTCCCGCCGCGATCGCATATTTGTCTGCGCACTCCTCTTTTACTGTGCTATTTCGTTTATTTTATTTCTATTCACACCAATGTTTCGAGCATTTGGCCGACCTCATGTTCAGAATGAAATTTTTTGTCTCCGATTCGGCTGAAACGTTAACTGTGTTGACTACCTAGGACCCATTTAGTCCGAAAATCACTTTGGTTTCGGACATTTTAATTTCACAGCGGAATAATGAAACGATGACCCGACATGTCATAACTCCCTTCAAAGTTGTCCAACAGAGATGCGGGTCATACTCATTTTGTTGATAATTCTGTGGTTCTTTAAGTCAAAATACAAGTTTTTCATTTAAAACATGTGAAAAGGATCGAAAACTGTTTCAAAAAAAAAAGTTTTTTGGCTACTACGGTTTCATCCTTACGAGGCGAGAATCGAGACCTAGCGCAATCGATTAAAATTTACCCCAAAAATGCCGATTTTTCGGTTTTTAAGCATTCGGAAATTGAGTACGTGGGAAATTGAGGATACAAGTGTTTCAAGTTACTATTGTCGTGAAATATTTTTATTCAAACATTTTCTTAAGGCCTTAAATTTAAAAAGAGGACTATTGTTAATGCACTAAATATTATAGTCCATTTCCAACGAAGAGTCGACGACTTTCCACCTACCTTGATTTCCACTCGTATTTAACCACTAGCAGCTTGAAACATTGAAGTGAAGAGAAATTTAAAAAGCGAAAGAGCATTGTAAAAGAGGAGTGCGCAGATAATAAAGCAATCGCGGCGGGACCAAATGTACCTGTTCTTTAGGAAAATCCCTTTTTCCTTGACTCTTTTTTGGAAACGCACTATACCCTCGCTTAAAAGTTATGGGAGCAGATTCCGCTCCGAACTTTCATCTCTGTCTATGTTCAATCAAACACGCTTTTGAACCTTGAGCAGAGTAGAGTCTGTTCTCTCCAAATGTCTATAATCACATCCACCTGATGTTGTTGATTCCAGGAAATCATAATTCGATGAAATGAAAATCTTCAGAGTGCACGAGTCATAAAACATTTATTTAAACATTTTAGTAGTTTCACCCATTTTTTGTGGTTTGTACTCAATTTTCCCTAAATGACCTCAAGTGGCAATTAATTGATTCAGGTGTTGAACTGATTACTACTGATTGCCTATCTCTAATTACCCCGATTGAAACCCGCGGAGACTGAAGATTGAGGTTGAAGCACGTGGTACTACGTAGTTCGTGTAGAGTGCCCTTTTTGAGATATTTTTACAAAGGTTTTACAAAAAAATAGTAGAGAAAAACGAGATTTTCTTTAAAGGACTAGGTACTTATGGTCCCACCACGAAACGTCTAATTGTCTGTGATATTTCGCTCAGCCCTTTTCATTCAGATCATGGCTGTAAACTTGTAACATAAATTTTCCAGAGCCGAAGTCGCTGCCGTTTCTCTGAAAACATACGATGAAATTTGTGCCCGTTTTTATGAATTCATAAAGTTATTGTTTTTTTCTTTCTTTCTCAAAATCAATGCCAAAATACCATTAGTTTTATAATCTTGTAACGTATTTCTGTTTTGAATAGTTTTTGAATTGTTTGAAAATTCTAAAATGTTTTTCATTCTTAGAAATCTTCATGTTTTTGTTATTTGTAAAGGTTCTGCTATTTCTCAGACGTATTACAAAAAAGGGCCTGAGATTTTCTTAGGCTACCTAAAACAAAAACATAATTATATGTTGAGATTTTTTCGTTGAAAAAAACCTTTGCAAACTTTTATGTCTTGTTTCGACGATCCAGTTTAGCGGCAGTTGTTGCGTTTTTCCCCATGGTTAAGATCTCCTTCCTCTTTGAAAAACATTTTAAAATTTTTTCTTATTTTAAAAATCATAATATTTTAACTTCATTTTTAAAGACGCGGTTTCACCAAAATGTGAGCTTCGGTTGTATCATTGAAATTGGGAAAAAATTCTATCTTCAACAACACTTCAAAAAAAAGTATGATTTTCATTAAAAGTGAATAAAGATATTTTTGAGCCACTGACAAGGGAATGGATTTTCATCAGTGTGGCCAAATGAACCGAGGTATATCTCAAAGTGTTCCCCAATATTTCAGTTTTAAGGAACTATTTTCAAAATCTGCTTCCGACTCTCGGTTTTCGAGAAAACGCGATTATTCTGTGGCCCACCCCACTGTCAAATTCACTTCCCGAAAGGGGCCTGCGCGCGGGTCAAATTAAAAGTGATTTGGCGGTGAACTGGTAGAGTGTCTGACTACTAGGAAAAAACTTTTTGGTTTAAATCTTTGCGATGTTAATATTTTTGCTTTTATATTAAAGAAGGCGAAAAAGTTTTTGTTATGTTTATTGTTTTACGCTGTATTTCTAATTACATTTACAAAAATAATTAAAAATGATTTATGTGTTTTTCGCATTAACACGACATAAAAAGAAAAATGTACAACTTTTCAAACGGGAAATGTTCTTCAATACATTTTACATTTCTTTAAAATAAAAGCAAAAGGAAGAACATCGCAAACATTCGAGCCAAAAAGTTTTTGCATAGTAGTCAGATACCAGCACACCACCGAATCCTATTTTAATTTCACCCGCGTGCCGGCCACAGGAAAATCGCGTTTTTTCGAAAACCGAGGGTCGGAAGCAGATTTTGAAAACAGTTCCTTAACACTGAAGTATTGGGGAACACTTTGCGATATACCTCGGTTCATTTGGCCACACTGATAAAAATCCATTCCCTTGTGAGTCGAAATTATATTGGGTTACGGTAGACAATGCCATTGTTTATTGTATTTCGCTTTATATTGAACACAATTTTTTAAATTATCTATCAATTTCTTTTTTAAAAAAGAAATTGATAGATAATTTTATTTTTTGTCAATTGCAGCTTACAGTCAAAATTTTTTGACAATAAAAACAATCTAAACTGAAAACAAGCCAAAAAGACGAAATTTTCCCTTTATCTTGAAAATCTCACTTATATGGAACTTATGTTTTTGTATTTCGAAAAAGCTATTAATATTTTATATTCTCAGAACGCAAAGTGATTTTTTTAAAAAAATTTCCTCTCCTTTCTGAAAAATATCACAAAAAAGGTCTTGAGATCTTTCTTATGAAACCTAATAACAGCACACAAATAAAAGAAGAATTTTGATTGTTCCGACTGATTTTTGTTATTTTGGCATAAAAATCCTCGAACCCAACCATTTTTGTTAGAACTAGATAAGAAAGGATTATTAAAATAGTTTTTTGTAAGCTGTTCTGCGTTTCAACAATTCAATTGATGCTTTTGAAAGAATCATTTTTCGTTTGGCATTTTGCTTCTATTTTTGTGAAAAACTCGGGTAAGCTACCTTTGCAGAAAACCTATTTCAACAACGACAAAATTTTAATTTAAAAGTATAAGAAACCTTTCTGTTTTGTGAAAAAAGTATATTTTACTGTCTGAATGGTCATAATGAAAAGAACTGAAAACATCCTTTTCTGTTCCGTTAGTGCATTTCTAATTTTTCTTTCTTATTTACCCTTTTCCCGCTTAAATTTTCTTAATTATATAATTCATTATTTTTTGTTTCAAACGTGTGAAATCCCGCATAAAACTATTTCAAAAAAAAATTATTGTCACCTTACTTTTGTAACGAAAGTATAAATTGTTCAAAAATTTTGAGTAGTTTTTTAATAAAATTTTATCATTTTTTTTGGGTGATTTTCAACGTTCAAATGAATTTATAGATATGATAAAACTCAATATTTTTGATTTTCACATCATGTCATATAGACCGAAATTTTATGGCAAATCGATTGAGCAAAGTCTCGATTTTTTTGAAACAGTTTTTCATAGATTTAACACTTTCGCAGCGAAATTGAACTTTAAATGTTAAAATAATTTTTTTTCAAAACAAGAATGCCAAAAAAATGAGCCCACCCACATCTGATCGAACCACGTTGAAGAGAGTTATGACATGTCAGGTCATCGTTCCATTATTTTGCTGTGGAATAAAAAAATTCCGAACCAAATTGATTTTTTAATTAAATTGGTCAAGGCTTTCCAATCGGAGACAAAAATTATCATTCTGAACGAGCATCGCTCACTGTTCTCAGATAACGTGTCGTAATAGTTCTATTTTTTTTCTTATCCCTCGTCTCTATGCAAAAAATTTCAGATTTTTAACTGAAAATGTGGATGATAATCCTAGCTATTTCATATTCCCTCTTTGCAATTGTCGGTGTCACTGGAAACACTGTTATGTTAATAGCTACTTTAAAATCAAAGTCGGAAAAAATGCTTTTACAAATGTAAAATATTTTTCAGAAAGTTGCATACTGTCTGCCACTACCTGATTTTTGCTTTGTGTTTAGCGGATCTCCTCCATCTTATGAGTCAAATCCCCAATGCCATTTCTCTTATTGTGAACACTTCTTTTCCACAGGTGGGTAATGATGCTTCGGTGTTTCAAGATGCTGCAATAACACCATTTTCTTCTAGCAATTGATAATTCGCCTCTTTGAGATAGACTATAATATGTTTTTTACAATAAAATAGACAAATAAAAATCTTCAGGCAATGACTGAGAGAATCTTTTCATTTGTCGGAAAAAATTTTATTGGTCAGAAAAATTTAAGAGGTCCTATCGAACCTATTATTGCTGAATAATCCTATAGCTTTCGCCAAACGAAAATCGTATGCTAATTACGGAAACATGCAAAGCAAGTTCTGTCGATTATTGGTAAGACTACGAATATCCATATCAACAGAGCATGGGTGGAACATTCTAGTTTTATTGGCATGATTCCAATTTGGCGGCAGCAATAGAGCCCGTATCCGTGCAGATTCGTTATTATTTTTTTTGAGACTGATTACACTTGCCCTTGAAATATAACTTTTAAGTGATTTTAAGAAATCAATTTTGAAGCTAATAAAAATCTTATCTGCATAAAATTGGCTCTCGATTCTATCCCAAGCGAATCTTTTTAACTACGGGGTTAACTAAAGAATTCAGGTTTAGTCTGTGAATGAAGGTCAAGTTAAACTTAAATTCATTAAAGGGAAATCTTGAAAAAAACTTTCGGTTTTTTCATAGTCAATGTACCCGAAATGTACCCAAATCTATGAATGTAAAATGTACAAAGCCTACGCCAATCGCCGCGGGACCATTTACCTAAAAAAAAGCTTCCAGAGGGGCAAATCTCCGTTAGATAACATTCTTCTGCTTCAATACGAAGTTAGTAATTAGGTTAACCTTCATGAAAGTTTTAGACCAGGAGGAAACGTAATTTGGTTAAAATGAGAATTTTTCCTTAGGAATTTTGATTTTTTCTCTTTCCCCGTTACGCAAAACAAGACCCGAAAGTTTCCAGATTGGTGATATTTGCCGCAGGCATGATTTGTTATCAATTCTGAAACGTAATAGATGTGAAAATAAAAGCAATGTTTTTTGCGAGACCATGCGGTTTCTAACTATGATGGGTGGAACATAAGTTTTAGCTAAAATTATGAAACACTGACAAAAAGCCAATCCTACTTCGGCGACTTTTGGAAAAGAGTGAATTTATTCTGATGTTGAAATTCCAATTTTCCATTACTACATCACAATATTTGGCTACAAAAGGGGCGTGGCCACACTTTGACCGAAATAAGACGGGCTAGGAGTTTAGAGTAATTTTGGCCAAAACATTCTGCATCCGCAAGACGAAAAAAAGAAATATTTAAGAATTTTTGAAGAACATGAATTTTTTTAGACCTTTCGTAACCTTTCGTTCACATATAAATTTGAAGAGTTTATTTTTTATTCTTTTTTTCATTCAACACATCAAAGTTATATCAAATCTCGCAATAAAAGAATTTACGCGTTTTACTGATCTTCTTAGTCTCATTGGTTTTACAAAGATAAAAATAAATAGCTAAAAGTTCGTGGTAAATTTTTGAAAATAAATCGTTTTGCGCTCATTGTCTTTTTTGTCTGCTGCGTTTAAACATAGGCGTATTTTACCGGGTTTAAAGTTTACTCGTACCAAAACTGCCCAGGCACTATCTAAAGTTGAACTTACATCAGGAAAATTCTTTTTTTTTTTCAAAAGTTTTAGAACGAAAATTCTTTGTCAAGGTTATGTCCATGTTTCAACGAAACTTGAAAATGACTTTACCAATATAATTTTGATCTCCAAGCGCTTGAAATTGTTATTGTTACTTTGCAAAAAAAACATTTCAATATTGGTCCAATCTCGCTTCTGGGGTTCACAAAATATCCATTTTTTAAAGAAAAGCGCGCTGAAAAAAGTTTGTTTTGTTTTTACCAGTTTTATATCTCTATTTTACGATATAAAATTTATATTACTGCCTCTAATTTTTTAGTTAAAAAAAACAATTGTAAATATAATTTTCAAACTCACGCAAAACTGCGTACTAGACCCGAAAGGATTTAGCTTGGTTAAAATTGCCGTAGGCATTTTTTGTGATAATATATTTCTTTGAATAATTGCCAAAACATTATGCGTCCAAGATAAAGAAGGAAATATCTAAGAACATGAAATGTTTAAATCAGGAGGAAACTAAAAAAACATTTTAATAAAAGGCAATTTTTTCGCAGGAAGGTTTGATTCCTCATCCATGTTTCAAAAAATTTTGAAAGTCACTTAATCCACGATATTTTTTCAAAGATTGACGAATAATTGTAATTATAACAATAAAAAAAAATAAACGTGAGTAACGAAGCTACAATGACTATCGCGAGAATAAGTTAACCGATATGAAAAATCTATTTATTCGCGGATGTAAACGCAAAAATTCTAAAAATCAAAAATGATTCTGTTGAAAATACAAAAACTCACAAGTTCCGTAGACCTTTTGTTCACGCGCAAGTTCGGTTAGTTTTTTTCTGGTTTTTAACATCATACCAAAGTTACATCCAAACTTGAAATTGTTAAGAATTCACCCATTTTACTGGACGGCCCTTCTTAAAACTTAATGGCTAGGCAATAAGCAAAAGTTATTCAGCTTCTGTGCTGAGAAAAAATTTTTTTTTCCATTTATATCCATTTTTTTCTTCAAATCAATACCATTTTGGTAAAGTGCTGCTCGAAATGTTAAATGATAATTCAAAAAAAATTGTTTGAAATGTACGCCCAATCTTGCTTCCGATACACTTAGTATCACTTTTTTGCAATAACATAGCTGAAAAAGTTTGGAAGTTTGGTGTAGTGACAAATTTGCACGAAACTAGCCATTTTTCATATTTTTTCTATCTTTTACCAAATTTCTATCTTTATTTCCTAAAATAAAATTAATATTCCTGTCCTTATTCTCATTTTTAATTATACATTTCCCCTTCATGCAAAAAAAAACTATCTAGACTCGAATGTTTTCAGCTTGGTGATATATACCACATTTGTTATCGTTTCGTAGTTGGTACAAAAAAGATGTTGAAATAAAAGTGATTTTTTTTAAACGAACGTGCGACATCTAACTAAAATGACTATTTCCTAAGTTCTAGCTTTAATTAAGAAACTGATATTAGGTATACATGCCAAAAAAATCGAAAACTTTTTTTTGGAAATAAATGTCTAATCTCGCTTCTAACAATGGCTTAGTATGCAATTTGCAATGAAATGTGCCCTGAAAAAAGTTTAGTGCAGTTACAAAGATGTCAAAGTAATTATGGTCAAAGCAGTATGCCTCCGCAAAATGGAAAAAATATTTTCTAAAAACCAACAAGACTCCATTAAAAAATTTTCAGTCTTCTTGCTTTTTTCTACTCCTACCTTCACTTATCGGCGTAGTTCTCTCCAGTCTCATCTGCCTCGCACTCGGAATCGATCGCCTTATGGCAGTGGTTCTACCACAGTTGTAGGTTTCCTTTTAAATTTTTTATTTTTTATTTACCCTGATTCAATTTTTTCCCGATTTTCTCCTCTAAAAATACAAATTTACGAAGTGATCACAGAAAATTTCGAATGAAATACTCTAAAAACTACCTGAAACACCGAACTGAAGATTAATAATATTCCCAAAAATTGTATTTTTTTTCACAGCATTTTTCAGCTATCGTCGAGTTCAAGCCTACAAATTTCAATCTTTAGCTGTATATTCAATAATACCTATATGTTACACTTTATGGATTTTGTTCGTTTCTTTTGTGAATCGAAGTGAAGAGTAAGCAATTTTTAAACAAAATTTAAAATTGTTTTGAGGAAAATTTCGATTTGTGCCGTGCCTTTAGCACTGAATCCGATCGCTTTTCCGCTTTTCAGCCACACAACAGTCGTTATTAATATAATTATTTGTTTTGTATATTTTGTAACTTGGATTTTACTACAAAAGAAAAATGTGGGTAAGTAAAATTTTATTTTAAGTTGCCTAATAAATGGAAATGCTTATTTTCATTTTGATAGGTTTTTTTTTGTTGAAAAGTCAAAAAAAATTTCAGGGGACTCTTTCAAAAAGATATTCAAATCCATTACACTGACGGTCATGATGGTAGTTTTTGGCTGGTTCACAACTATGTTAATTAACTCTTTGTCATTTATTTTTGTTGAAGATGATTATATTCGGATGCTTATTCAGGTTAGTGATTTTTCCGCAACTTGGTTTTCCACAACTATGTTTTTGGCAATTTTATTGACAGCTTTGTAGGACTACAACTATTTTTAATACGACTTTCCACCTAATAGTAAAAAATGCTTAACAACAAAATTTAAGCTTCAATTTGAAACACTGACATTAATTGATTTACAAAAAATAAGGAATCACAGAAAACAAAATTTTCAAGCAAAGTTTTGGACAATTGATAATTAAATTTGAAAAATTTTGCTTTTTTTCGGGTAAAAAAGAACATTTTACTTTATTCTTTTTTTTTACAGCGAGAACTGAAAGGTGAATTTTCCTCCTCCAAAAATTTTCTTGAAAATTAACCGAGTTGGACCATTTTTCGCCTAATGCAAGATTACATAATATACCCAAAAGATTGTTTTTACATTGGAAATGGAGAGAAGTTGCGGCAGAGCAAAATTTTTAGCCAAGGACAAAAAGACGAAATCAAATTATTGTAGAAGAAAAATGTCTTTTTATTTGTCATTCAAATTTTTAATCAGTGCAGTGTTTCAATACAGATAAAAGAGAAACAATAGCTATATTATTCGTCTGTTTGCGGAAACTATGAATTATCCTCATGTAACAAAGCATGATTTTATATACAATTGAATGGAAAGAAAGAAACATTCAAATAATGTTTAAAAGTATACACATATTCCAATAGTTTTTTTCAGATGTTCGCCGGGTTTTTCGTCAATGGCTCCGCTTGTGCCAATATTTTTGTTTACTATACTATAAGGTACGTGTTTTTTAAAGTAATTTTTCTAAATGTTAAAAATATTTAAATTTTGCAGTTTGGAGTACCGAGAAGCTATTCGGCGCCTCATTTTTGGCAAGCGAGAAACGAAAATCGGAATGACAACAGTTTCACAGCCTCCCATTTCTCAAGCATAGTTTAATGTTTCGATGATAAGAAACATAAAGCAACTTGTTTTCTGTTTTGATTTTTTCTGTCTGGTGGTTGCTTTCAGAAAATAGTGTAGTCATCTAAACAGTAATGTAGTTTGTCGTCAACATGGGGTTGTTTATGAAAACCACCTGTCTGACGCGTTTTCGCGTGTAATTATTTGAACTGTATCATTTTTATGACTCTGTTACGTTGTCCCATTCAATTTTACAAATGGATTCACTATATTTTGTAACCAAAGACCATGCGTGGATCGAATATAGCTTTGGGTGCTTAAAGGGACCGCCAGGGACCTTTTCAGTTCCATTTTCATCGGGAACGGTCGAAAATTTAATAATTATCCCTTATAATAAAACGCTACCGTGTTTGTTTGTGTGTGTGTGTAGTGTATTAGCGTAGGTCCACGCGTTCATTTCCCCAGCGAGGGAATGTGAGGTCGGCCGTAGGCCGAGTTTCACGCATTTTCACAACCGATGCGCGCCGTAGGCGCGCGAACCCTCCAGGTGTATGCTAAATTGTCTAAAACACTCCTCATTAACCGCGTAATCTCGTCCTATTAGATTGAAAACTTCGAAATTTGACTGGCTTGTAAACATCGTGCACGCAGGCGCTGCGGCCATCCGCAGAATCTGCAGACGGTCGGCCAGTTTTGCGCACTTTGAAGCCAGATTTTCAAGAACGGAGAATTTCAAACCCTATGTTGTGTAGAGTTTTTTTATTCAGCTGATTATTATCTTTCACATGATTGCAAATGGTCCCTGACGGTCCCTTTAACGTTTAGTTAAGGTACAAGTTTTGTTTCTGCTTTAAACTGCGTTTTTACTTTTGGGGACAGAAATCGAAAGACAAACGTTATAAAAAAACCTCCGTTAGACGCCAGACAAACATTTCAAAATTAAGAAACATACAACCTCGGTATAGTCTATTTCCAAACAAAGGTCGGCGACTTTTGAGCGGCCATGCTGTTTTGCTCCTTTTTAACAACAGACGATTTGAAACATTGATGCGAATACAAATAAAATAAGCAAAACAGCGCAGTAAAAGAGGAGTGCGCAGATAATTAAGAAATCGCGGCGGGACCTTCGAGACCTTGACCCTCCGGGACCTTTTTGGCCAAAATCGGTGCCGTTTTTCGGAAACACACTAAAGAACAAAAAAAAATTCTCTTTTCGCCATTTGTGTAGGATTTTTCATAAACTTGTACAGGATTTTTCAAAATGTTTTGTTAAGACATCATTTTCAAAGATTCTTTTAGACGAATAACTTTGACCTACCCAACTTTTTTTATTCCTAGGTTTCATAAAAATTTTATGTTAAAACCAAAGCTTTCCTGACCGAATCAAAAAAAAACCTCCGTTTCGAGGTCTATTTTCATTGTAGTGCTTGCCCAACCTGTCGAATCACTTTTTGACGCTGAAATTTGGGAAAAGTTTGAATATAATATTGTCAGCTAAAAAGTTTTTATAGACAAACAACAAAGTTTCCCAACGTTGAAAAACGGTTTTTTGACATATTTCATACTTTTTTTTATCAATTACAATGTTTCTCACAGTCAAAAATTCCATTAAATTTAGTAGTGATAAACAACATATTTTTATCAACAAAAGCAAATAATTTCAAAGAAAACAGTCTACCTTCGCCGATAGTTTTTCCAGAGGAATGAACCTTTTGTTATTAACGATAAACAACATTCTTCTCTGTAAACTCGAGCTTCTAGTTCCTAATAACATATGACATTTTTTTGAAAAGTGTCTTGGAATCGGCTGAATTTTGGTTTAAAACCTTCCTATGGCCTAAAAACCTTATACTGAAGCGCTTGGCTCGATATCGATTTTTTGACCCGGGTTACGGAAGGTCGAAAACCCCAAAAAACCAGTTTTTCAAACATTTTTTGAGGCTTGCGTTTTATGCATTGCGAAATTATACCCAGCGCGAAGCGCTGGGTAGATTTGTTTTCAAATTTCCCGTTTGCAAACTGATTTTTTGGCTTTTTAGCGATTGGAAGCTTGAACATTGTTTTTTTGTAATTTTAACAGTCATATTCTTACTCAGCTACTCAAGACGAATCGATTGGTTTTTTTATAAGTTGATTTCGACCACTTTGAACCCCTGCCGTGTTATGGCGCGCTATGAAAAAATGGGCGCCGTTCATGTCCGCCGCTGCCGTCGCCGTCGCCGCCGCCGCCGCCGCCGTAGACAAATTTTCGGTCACGGGTTTTTTGCCTTCAGCGTTGCAAAATGTGCACCAAACAAATTCATATAGGTAAAATTTTGCGTACATTCCGGAAATCCAATAATATTTCAAGAATTTCTTTATCTACCTATAGAAACGAGCGACTTTTGCGAAAGATTGTGAATATTTTATGAGTTCGTTGCTTTTTCTAATTTTTGTCTCACATATAAGCATGTCCCTGCACGTTAAACTTCTTAAACGTCAAAAATGTTGTGTTTTAAGAAACACTCAGTGAAGACTGGTACGCCTGTGCACCCGAGTGAATGATGGATAGGAATACACTAACTTGCACTGACACTGTGGTATAGTGGTTAGAGCGTCTACCCCTTGCCTGAGAGGTCGGGTGTTCAATTCCGCCTTGAGCTCTTTTTTTTGCTTTTTACCTCTGTATTCATAATAGTAAAAAGAAATTGCGCGGTGGTTTGGTTCCTCGCCTAATTACTGCGAGGTCAGTTGAAACTAAATGCCCCACAGTTTCCTTCAAAATCAAAAATTTTTAATTCTGAGAAAGGCATCGTTGTCAGCATCAAACACCGCCCCGGCAACTGTTTCAAGAGATAGAAAATGTAAGTATGTACCAAATGGTCTATTCTGCTGCGGGGCCCAAAAAGTGTCGATGTCTCCAGTATATATATATATATATATATATATATAATACTGGCGCAGAACTTGCGAACGGGTTGAGCTATTGACCTGAAATTTTGGATGCAACTCGGAACGTTGCAATTCGGTGGTGACTTTGAACCTGTTTCATTTACAGGTGTTCTTACAGTATCCTAAAAATTGGGTCAAAAAACGGACTTTCACCACGGTCGGAAACCTGAATATTTTTCAAAACAGTGTTATCCATTGAAAAGAACACGCAAAGTTGATCTAGAATAAGTATTCAGGCAAGAATGGCGGATTTCCGTTTTGATGAAATGAAGTCGTGTTTGTTTGCAAAGAGAGCAGTGCAGCATATGGGCAAAAAGGGCGCCGCACGCATCGGTAAGGACGATCCGTGTGGCTTCGCGGTGTAGAGGCCGGCCTAGTACGCGGGTGATCTCGGGTTCGAATCCCGATGTAGTCATTTTTCTTTTGTTTTACTAGATCAATTGGATCGAATCAGTTTCAGAGTTTTTTTTTTCTTCAAAATAATATGGCAAACCACAAACTGATATCGATCTTCGCGTGTCAGAAAACAAAACATCCAAATTTGTGCATTATCTCTCTCCCTTCCTCCTCCCTCCGGCAACTTGGGAATGCGGCCTTCGATAGATAATAAGGGCGCCTACGGCCGCTATCGAAGAGGGCCTTCAGCCGAAAAAATGCGGCCAACGGTCGCTATCGAAAACGGCCTTCGGCCGATAAAACAGGCGGCCTTCGGCCGCCATCGACAGCAGACTTCGGCCGATAAAAAAGGCGGCCTTCGGCCGATATTAAAGGCGGCCTGCGGCCGCTAGTGTTTACGGCCTTCGGCCGATACTAAAGGCGGCTTGCGGCCGATAATAAAGACGGCCTGCGGCCGCTAGTAAAAACGCCCTTCGGCCGATACTAAAGGCGGCCTACGGCCGCTATCGACAACGGCCTTCGGCCGATAAAAAAGGAGGCCTGCGGCCGCTATCGACAATGGCCTTCGGCCGATAAAAAAGGCGGCCAGCGGCCGCTATCGACAACGGCCTTCGGCCGATAAAGAAGGCGGCCTGCGGCCGCTATCGACAACGGCCTTCGGCCGATAAAAAAGGCGGCCTGCGGCCGCTATCGACAACGGTCTTCGGCCGATAAAAAAGGCGGCCTGCGGCCGCTATCGATAACAAAAAAGGCGGCCTGCGGCCGCTAGTATGTACGGCCTTCGGCCTATAAAAAAGGCGGCCTGCGGCCGCTATCGACAACGGCCTTCGGCCGATAATAAAGGCGGCCTACGGCCGCTATCGACAACGGCCTTCGGCCGATAAAAAAGGCGGCCTGCGGCCGCTATCGACAACGGCCTTCTGCCGATAAAAAAGGCGGCCTGCGGCCGCTATCGACAACGGTCTTCGGCCGATAAAGAAGGCGGCCTGCGGCCGCTATCGACAACGGCCTTCTGCCGATAAAAAAGGCGGCCTGCGGCCGCTATCGACAACGGCCTTCGGCCGATAAAAAAGGCGGCCTGCGGCCGCTATCGACAACGGCCTTCTGCCGATAAAAAAGGCGGCCTGCGGCCGCTATCGACAACGGCCTTCTGCCGATATTAAAGGCGACTTGCGGTGGCTATCGACAACGGCCTTCGGTTGATAAAAAAGGCGACTTGCGGTGGCTATCGACAACGGCCTTCGGTTGATAAAAAAGGCGGCCTGCGACCGCTAGTATTTACGGCCTTCGGTTGATAATAAAGGCGGCCTACAGCCGCTAGTAAATACGGCCTTCGGCCGATAAAAAAAGGCGGCCTGCGGCCGCTAGTATGTACGGTCTTCGGCCGATAAAAAAGGCGGCCTGCGGCCGCTATCGACAACGGCCTTCGGCCGATATAGAAGGCGGCCTGCGGCCGCTATCGACAACGGCCTTCGGCCGATAAAGAAGGTGGCCTGCGGCCGCTATCGATAACGGCCTTCGGCCGATAAAGAAGGCGGCCTGCGGCCGCTAGTATTTACGGCCTTCGGCCGATAAAAAAAGGCGGCCTGCGGCCGCTAGTATGTACGGCCTTCGGCCGATAAAAAAGGCGGCCTGCGGCCGCTATTCTAACAAAACAGCTGTCAATTTAAAATAACACATTTTGAAAGCGATTTCTTCTTCGATGTTCAAGAATTTAATTTAACGCAGATCAAAGATTTTTTTCTCTTTTTATCCAGGCTTTTCCAAACCACCCCTTCTATTGCGGATCGTATTTTTCACATTATAATTGTTTCTAATTTTAAATGGACTTTTTGTTTTTCGACATTTCACAAGCTTGTTTTGTGAAATGTAAGTTGAGCCTATGAGATGCAATTGAGAGGACAGTTCTTTTGGCCGCGAGGGAATACGGACTTCGGCTGTTCAAAAAAAAGTGGCCTTCGGCCGTACAAAAAGGCGGCCTGCGGCTGACTAGAGCATTTTTCTTTTAATTAAAAGATAGAAAAAAGAAACAATATGTGTGAAAAGACTAACGTAGAAAAATTGAACGATTTGTTTGAAATGTAGAAAAGAACTTCAATAAATCATGACTTGCAATATGAGATGCCTCTTTTTTCCTAAATGTCTCCGGATCTTATATAAACACCAAAAACAACTGGAGTTGATATCATAGAAAACGAATCTCTGCCTTTTTCAAAAAACTTTTCAAAATACTTCATTCGCCCCATCAAATTTTTTTTGACAGTGCACGTTTTTAATACCATTCGTTTTTAATACCAGTCTTTCATAAAAAAAGGTTTCAGATTTCTTTAAATTTTGAGATTGATTTTGGAAAATATTAAGAGATTAGGAGTAGAATAAAATAGTAATAAAGTAGAATTAAATATCAATAAAATAAAATAATTAAATAGAAAAAAAATAAATAAATTTATTCCGCCCTCAAATGATTTGACTTCGGCGAAGTGGTATTTTGCCACTTTGTTTGTGCATGTTTTTAATACCTGTTTAAAGGATTTGAAACTCCTCTTTAATTTTTGAGATAGGTTTAAAAAACATTAAGAAATGAATATTATAGTAAAATAGGCAGAGATTCGTTTTCTATGATATCAACTCCAGTTGTTTTTGGTGTTTATATAAGATCCGGAGACATGTAGGAAAAAAGAGGCATCTCATATTGCAAGTGATTATTTATTGAAGTTCTTTTCTACATTTCAAACAAATCGTTCAATTTTTCTATGTTAGTCTTTTCACACATATCACATTAGGTTTAAGAGTTAAAGTTTCTGGAAATCGAATTTGCTACAAAATGCTTTTTTAAAATTGACATTTCGTTAACGTTGAAGTTTTTACCGTACCATTTGGGCACCTACCGTAACCCGGGTCAAAAAATCGATATCGAGCCAACCACTTCAGTATGAGGTGTTTAGGCTATAGGAAGGTTATAAACCAAACTTCAGCCGATTCCAAGACACTTTTTTAAAAAAAATGTTTTTAACAAACTCGACTTTTACAGAGACGACGTCTTAACCTTAAATTTCCCTTTAAATGTTAAATGTAGTGTTGTATACCTTTAAAAACAAAAGGACCAGATAATATTTAACAATCCGTGAAACAGGAAAAGGACATGCTGTGTCTAAATTGTGCTGCTATGGACATTTATTAACTGGAAAACAAAATTTAATTTTAAAATTAATTCTCCTTTTTCTTTTCAGATCATTTCAATTTAAAATGGGGTTAAAATTTATTATAAACTTTTTAGAACTTTTTTTTTCATTACCCGACATCACATTAAAACAAAAAATAAAGCCAAGCTTTAAACATTCTTAAAATGTGATTTTTCCCTTTTCAACATTAAATGACTACTGAAGTTTACATTTTTACATGTTTTTAGGTCACTTAAATAAATGAATAAGTGCATCTTTACGTAAATTTGATGTTTGATGTTTTGGGTACCAAATTTCGCTCTTAATCAGTTGAACAACTTGTTCAATTCAGTTAATTAGATTTAAAACAAAAACCAACCCTGAAAGGGGCAAAAATGTATTTTGTTTAAAGCAGGAAGATTAAATTTCTTTTTCTTAAAACATCCTTTTCAAAACTGAAAGAATTTCCCTCCTTTATTTTAACTTGTTTTTAGGTCTTTGAAAACGTAAAGGGTGTTTTTAATCAAAGGTCATAATTTTGTATACCTTATATATTTCTTCAACAAACCACAAAGTACTCATCTTTTGTAAATGCAAAATTATATTTCCTTGTTTTTAGGGCATCTGAATACGCCACGTTTCATAATTATAAACACATAGAACAACGTGGGATTTTCAGACTTTACACAATATTTTGAGTTGTTCGGTTAACATTTTCGGATTCATTGGTCAAAAATACCTTGATAATGGCATCTCACCATCAGAAAAAAACTCAGCGCCCGCTTGAATTTTTAGCCAGAATTTTACAGTTTTGGGCTGTTTCATAAATTGGCACAACTTTACAAAATCGAACAATTTGTCTTTTAAATTACTTTCAATTTGGCCAGTTTACGCTGTTTGGTGAACGTTTCGATTTATCCCCGATTTTACACAAATTTTTAACACACTCACACACTCACACACTCACACACTCACACACTCACACACTCACACACTCACACACTCACACACTCACACACTCACACACTCACACACTCACACACTCACACACTCACACACTCACACACTCACACACTCACACACTCACACACTCACACACTCACACACTCACACACTCACACACTCACACACTCACACACTCACACACTCACACACTCACACACTCACACACTCACACACTCACACACTCACACACTCACACACTCACACACTCACACACTCACACACTCACACACTCACACACTCACACACTCACACACTCACACACTCACACACTCACACACTCACACACTCACACACTCACACACTCACACACTCACACACTCACACACTCACACACTCACACACTCACACACTCACACACTCACACACTCACACACTCACACACTCACACACTCACACACTCACACACTCACACACTCACACACTCACACACTCACACACTCACACACTCACACACTCACACACTCACACACTCACACACTCACACACTCACACACTCACACACTCACACACTCACACACTCACACACTCACACACTCACACACTCACACACTCACACACTCACACACTCACACACTCACACACTCACACACTCACACACTCACACACTCACACACTCACACACTCACACACTCACACACTCACACACTCACACACTCACACACTCACACACTCACACACTCACACACTCACACACTCACACACTCACACACTCACACACTCACACACTCACACACTCACACACTCACACACTCACACACCTACAAATCGACAGCTACAGTGTAAAAGAACACGTTTCAGTTTGTTGTTGTTCCAACAGTTACTATATTTTGCTTCTGCGGTCTGACGAGTCGTAGCACTCCAATTCTAATGGACTTGTTCATGAATAGGTACATCACACCTGGAGTTCCAGAAATGAAATAATGTTGTGAAAAGTTTGGGCAAACGAAGCCAGAACATGGGGGTGTAACTAAATCTGTTTTTTGCCGAAAAAGGCAAAACAGCTTTTTGCTGATTTTCCGACTATTGCACGCTCTCTCATCTGAGTATCTTACATGCAATTAATCCTGACGATAACCAAAAAAAACTGCCCATTTTGTAGCCGTTTTGGCCACATTTTGATATTGCGGTTTTTCAGCAGAATTTCGGCTTCTTATTTATCAATTCCAACTATACTCCATTTCCAACGAATGGGCAAGGATTTTCACAAATTTTAAAGGACTAGGTAACCTATGGTCCTGCAACGATTTTAGATAAATGTCTGCTTACTCCGCTTTTACAGTGCGCTTTCGCCTATTTTATCTTCGTTCACTTAAATGTTTCGAATCCTGCGTGTCGTTTTTCAAGTTTGCCCGAAAGTCGAGCACCGTCCCTTGGAAACAGACTATATTTTGGCACAACCGATAGATGAAACTTTGTAAACATCCTCTTATGGCCAGTTGGAGAAATGCTTAGTAATTTGTCCCTTAAAGTTCATATCCTTTGGCATGTACTGTAACATTGTACCACAAATACGTGGACAGCACCACCCTTTGTCTAATTTTAATCCATGCCTGAGAGAATCGAGAGTTCTAACAAGATGACGAAACTTTCATTTTGCTATAATTTAATTCGCAATTTTTATATGAGAAATCTAGGACTCATCTAGATACGAAATGATTGAATCAATTATCGATTTTCGGGTTGAAGTACTGTAAGTACCCTCAAACTCGAAAAAACTACATGTGTTAGCTCAGAAGCCCTTTTGGCAATTTGGCAACGGAAAAAAACGAACGACGCGCGCCTTAAAAATACAGGAACCTCCTAAAAAAACGTTTTTTTAGTTTCGTTCTCTATCATTCCGGTCGCAGAGGGAGTCTTAACAAAAAAAATAGCATCTTGCACATTTCCGGTTTACTACTATGGTTAACACGGGCCGGGCCGACTTGCAAAGGCTCGGCCCGCATCTGCCCGTGTACTCGTATAGTACTTTTCCAAAAAAAGAGTCGAGGAAAATGGGATTTTCTTAAAGGACCAGGTACATTTGGTCCCGCCACGATCACTTATTTGTCAGCGCTTTCACTGTGCTTTTTCGTGTAATTTTGTTTTATTCACTTCAATTTTTCAAATCGTCAGGGGTTAAATACGAGTGGAACACAATTTCGCTTAAAAGTCGCCAAGCTTTCGTTGGAAATAGACTATACCAACTAGTAAAACTGTCTTTTTTTCTAACTTGAAAGTTTTTCTAACTTAAAATTAGTTCACATATGTAACACAAGTATTATGAAAGAGTTTGTAAGGTTTAAACATTTTCACACACACATTTCAAACAGGGCCGACACTTTTCTCGGACCGGCCCGCTTCAGCCCGCGCGCCGGCCCTTCTCGTAAGAACTTTGTTTACTAGGCCTACCATGATCAAAAATCCAACCGATGTGTGCAACTAAGGCAAACATTTCTCCCACGGGAAAATGTTGAGCATAAACGTAGCCCAAGCAACTGATCATCTTAGCACTACATATTATATCGGATTGAATCATTACCTAAATAAATTTAAACCGATTTCCCTCCCTTTTGAAAAACCTGTGCTGTCATATTATTCAAACTTGATGTTTTGTGTTTGTGAGTTTTAAGTACTAGAAAAATACAGATCACAGCATACATAAGAATGAGCATACAGGGTGTGAACAGGTTATTGAAAGAGTGGAAAGGATTGGAGTAAATTTCAAAAGCCTAAAAGCGCATTTTTGAAATAAAAACTCTTCAAAACGTACTTTTCCTGGAGGAAGTGAAAGGGAGTAATTTGTGTGGGGGTCGAAAAAATGGCTGTGAAACTTTGTGTCGTAAAAAGGTGCCTTTCCAAATAGAATGAAAAAAATGGTGCCGTATAGTGTTGGTATTATTAACCAAACCCAAACCCACTTTCCTGTTTTATTTGTAGATTGTAGTTTGAACTAGCGTACCTTCAAACATTTTGTTCAATTGAGGGTAGACTATGTCAACAACTCGATTGAAACTCAGCAAGATGCAACACATGCAAGTGATTGCCCAACATCCTGGAAATTTCATAATACATAATTTTTTAATGCTTTTTAAAATGATCTCTGAAAACATCGGGCGCCCTTTTGAGGCAGGGTTCACCGAAAAACGTGCATAGTCTCATTCAGTCATCATCAACGGAGTCCAAAACCTTAAAAAAGGGGGAAAATTGCTTTTGAAAATGCAGTTTCCCTCATTATTCGACATTTTCCATAAAAGCCTCCAAATTCTCATAAAAAAGCGACACGATATTGCATGCTATTTCAAAAATTTAGGTCAAAAACTCGAAAATTCGCTTTTAAACTGAAATTTTGTATCGATTTGATCAGGAAAACAAATCATTTTTAGTAGGTCAAAACAACTTTTTCAACTCAAATAGATGTCAGTTTACTTCGTGTTTTGAAAGAAAATCTCAATATTTTGTACAAGGTTAGAAGAGAGTCAGGAAAAAAACAAGTTCGATTGAAAATTTTAGTTTTAAAAGTGAAAAGAAATTTTTTTCTACGTAAGCGGCTATAGAGTAAGAAACACAGACAACTATACTCTATTTCCAACGAATGGGCAAGGTTTTTTCCAATTTTTAAAAGACTAGGTACCTTTTGGTCTCGCAACGAACTCAGTTAATTGTCTGCGCACTCCTCTTTTACGATGCTCTTCTGCCTGTTATATCTCTGTTCACTTCAATGTTTAAATCTTTCTTGGTTAAGTATCAATCATTTTTCAAAATTAGTCAAAGACCTTCCGTTGGGCACAGACTATAATAATTAAAAAAAATCAAAAAAAGTCCAATTTGTTATTCCTCGTTCATGGATTCCAAAATTTTTTTTGCTGTTGCTACACTTATAGTTCGTGCCAAACTGCTTCAGCATACCTTTTTGAAAAACACTTTTTGACGACATGCATACTATTGGACATTTGTGCTTTATGTAAATTGAACAATTTTTCTCTCTCTTAACCTTACTCTCAAAATTATATTCTCCTCACCAACAGTGAAATTGCCCAGCACATAGTGCAATGTCGGATGATCACAATAACGAGCTGCAAGCAATGAGAACACTCCTGGAATCTCGCCAGCAAATATTAGACTTAAAATGTCCACCACACCCAAGTACACCTAAACCGGATTAACTTCTTTTTTTTCTTTAAATTTTTCACCAGAACTTTGTAACAAGCCATCCGAACCAACGGAGGTTTTGCCATAACTATTATACACGGAATATAACAAAGTATAAAAACAGTTCCAAGGATTAGATAAGTCGTACCAACTTTTGGGGAATAGTGTCGAGGCCCTTGATCTCCTTCACAGGAATACATTTTTATACTAAAAAGTACTTATAAAATAGAAAAAGAAACTTTTTTCTTACTCAGGGTAACAGTACTTTTCAAGACCGAAGATTAACACAAAAATCATTTTCGTCTGAATTGTGGTCACAAAGTTTGTAAAAAAAATGAAACGGTTCCAGATGAAAAACTAGACAAAACGTGTTTTTTCGGGAAACCCAGTCAAAACAGGTGATATTAGGTGAAAAACATGTAGTAAATGAAAAAAAACCATTTTTGTAAGTAAACTTTTAAGCAAAAGGTATTTTCATTTTATTTTTCTTGTAATAAGTCGAGTTTTCGCTGAGTTTTAGTTACCGAACAGATTGTCAAAATTTTTACTGAACCTTTCTCTTCTTTTCACTGTTTCAATAATTTCTTGTTAGAATATTGTTAATCAAAACTCGATTAATTCCTACCCGTCCATAACAAAAAATAAATGGAATACGAACTGCCAAAACGTCATTGACAACATTCGACGAAAAACTGTTTTTTTGGTTAATGTATGGTCTGTTTCCAACGAAAAGTAATAAAAAAATTTACTCTAATCAAATAATGATGATTTTAAACATTGAAATAAATACAAAAAGTTCAAGTTCGATGTGCGAGGAGTATAAAAAAGGCCTAAACATTTCGCCCCAAGCTAAATAAAATATAACCTGTTTCCAAGAGACGATGTTCGACTTTCGGGCAGTCTTGAAAAATGACATGTATCAAGCTAAAAGGATTTGAAACATTGAAGTGAACAGAGATATAATAGGCGAAAGAGCACTGTGAAAGAGGAGTGCGCAGACATTTAACAAATATCGTTGCAGGACCAAAGGTACCTAGTCCTTTAAAATTTGGGAAAATCCTTCCCATTCGTTGGAACTGGAGTATAACAATAAATTGGTCGTTTGTTTTGAAAAAGAAAACAGCAGTAATTTACTGAAAATTTAGTTTATATAGTGATTGAAATGTTTTAGTTTGCAACGATGCAACATTCACCCGTCAAAACTAAAAATTGCGCTCAGAAACCGAAAAATGACAGTTTTTGGAGGAAATTTTCATGTTCAAATAGATTTCTAGATGTGCAAACGCTCGAAATTTTTCACTTCTAATTTTTTTTTCTGGATCACAATCCAATGGAAAATTAAATGAGCAAGGTTTCCATTTTCGCATCGTAAGGGTGAAACCGTTGTGGCCAGAACTTCTTTTCAAAAGAGTTTTAGGTTGATTTAATCCGTTTTAAAGGAAATTATAGTTTTTATGTCGGAAAAAGTCTTTCTAAGTACAAGGCTACCAAAAAATTTCCTTCTAAAATTTCTAAAATTACGCAAAGCGTCAAGAAACTTTGTGAAAACCGGGTAAAACATCAAACTGCTCCCACGTGGTTGCTGTGACATAAGCAAACACAAAAAGCAGAGCTGGCGACATTTAAAAAAAAACTATCAAATCTTTTTTTGTTGAATATTTATTCATTACCATGTTCTACAGCTTTTAATTGATGACACCTTCTTGTCCATGTGACAGTTCTGTTGGCCCAAATGTCCGTGTTCAGGGCAACAAGCCTGGTTTCGACCACAGCCTGGAGCGAGTTTTGCCAAACGTCCTTCACAGTTGCCATGTTCATACAAACGCACGCAATGGCCTTGGGTGTTCACAGAAGTCGCTTTGTCATTGATGTGAGGGTAGAGGTTGGCACAGCCGGTCTCCGGAATATCAACCTCGTAACTTTTTCCTGAAAAATGGGAAAGTTTGGAACAATTTATGAAGAAATTTACCTTTTTGCCATGCCTCTTCGAAAAGAGTGATTCTGGCGGAGTGGGCTAGGGAAGCGATAGTAACGAAGGTAAGAAGTGAGAATGTTTGCATTATCTAAAAATTCAAGGTTTATCGTTGTTCTCAGAGGAAGAGAGACATGGAGAGTTAAAAGTAGAGGTTTAGATAGAGATATAGATGGAGAGGGTAAAGAGAAGGAAAGATAAAGAGACAGAGAGACAGAGAGACAGAGAGAAAGAGAGACACAGAGACAGAGAGACAGAGAGATAGAGAGACAGAGAGACAGAGAGACAGAGAGACAGAGAGACAGAGAGACAGAGAGACAGAGAGACAGAGAGACAGAGAGACAGAGAGACAGAGAGACAGAGAGACAGAGAGACAGAGAGACAGAGAGACAGAGAGACAGAGAGACAGAGAGACAGAGAGACAGAGAGACAGAGAGACAGAGAGACAGAGAGACAGAGAGACAGAGAGACAGAGAAACAGAGAGACAGAGAGACAGAGAGACAGAGAGACAGAAAGAGAGAGAGACAGAGAGGTCAAATCGAATAAGTGCTTTACAAGAAACACAGAAAAATTTCGATATAGAAAATCGCTAGTAAAAATAATTTTAAAAAAATAGTTAAGTGGCAAAAATGTTTTAAAACACCAATAGGAATGAAAAGTTGGGTTTTCAACAATGGAGGCCTGAGAGAACGAGCGAATTTCTAATAAAAATGAAAAATCCTCAATATGAAAATTTGCGAAAAACTACGTGAAAAATCTATGAAAGGTAAAAAATTTGAAACTTTGGCGGTCAACCATGCGCGGAAGTTTCTTTTATAGCCAAGGACAAGCGCAGATAACCAGTTTCGACCACCTGACTTTTTGTGATCTCTGTAAAAAAAAAGGAGATTTTGGGTGGTTGAATCACCGATGTTTAGAAAGAAACGCGCTCTAAACAGTTCAGATCACGTCACTTCCCTTTGACCGGTCGAGAAATCGGAAAATGGTCTTTTTTAAGTTTGTTTCGAAATTTTTGTAAAAAACAATCACTAAATTTGGAACTTCATAAAAAATGGAAGAAAAATAAAAACAGGTAGGAAATCCATAAAAACCCTGAGGCCGCAAAAAACCGTTTCAAATATTGGTTGACTTTTTTTGTCACATAGTTGTGCTAATTTGGCGTGAAACTCAGTAGTTGCACAATAGACAACAAAAATATAAATGAATTAAACTTTTTATGATTATCAGAAATCAGAAATCCGTAACCAAAAATTAAATTATTCACATGTTTTAACTTTGATTTTATGGAAAAGAAAATTTTATGACCTTGGTACAATAGCTTTAGAAGTCCACTTTCCAAACGTCGAAATTAGTAATTTTATTTGCTTGTTTGCAATTTGTTATAAATTGGTTTGCATGGATCAAATGTTCACAAGCTTGAACACAGTTTACATATAGTTTTGATAATTTAGAAACCCAATGTTAATCACGCACCGGAATTTTTCAAACTGTCAACAAAGCACTCAGTGACCCTGAACAAACCCGTTTCCACCAATTGGCTGTTTCTGATCTCCGTAAAAAGGACGAAAATGTGTGTAGTTCAGTTCACAAAAGATTGATAACACTGCGGGTTCAAACTTTTGCCTTAGGTGAACAATGAAAGACTTTTTACAGGCGCCCACCGATTTGATACGGGTGCAAACCGCATCGGCTCGCCAGCCGAAGGCACGGGTAAAAGTGATGATGGAGGGGCCAGAAAAGATTATTTATTATTTGTTTTGATATATTCGGCTTCCATTACAATAATTAGTGGCTGAATTTACATATTTTTTCACGCCTTTTTGAAAATTCAGAAAATAAAAAATATGATTCAAATTCTAATTATATGCATATACATTTACATTAAGAAATCGAATATTTATGAAAACTGGTTATCTGGTCCAATACCATTTGCACCATATAAGCATTTTTGCTCTCTTTCTGAGTTTTTAATTTGTGTTCATGATATAAACTAGACCTAATTATTTATTTTGTAAATAAATGTCCAAAGTGGTCATATTTACCACAAAAAATGCGCTTGAAATCGAAAACAACTCTGTTTACGCACTTAAATTCTAAATTTTGGCTTTTCTTGAAAACAACTGTTGACTATGTAGTGTAGATTTTCAGACTGTCAACGTGATACATCGCAAACCTGGGTCGACCAACTGACTATTTATGGAAAGACATTACGAAAAGAAATTGAAACGTAGAAAGGACAAAATTCCGGTTAGTTCTGTGAACTAACGATTGATAACACTACGGGCTCGAACTTTGAGAAGATGAGAAGTAAAAGAGAAGTAAAAGACTTTTTGCACCACCGGCCGATTTGATACGGGTGCGAACTGCATAGGCTCGCCAGTCGCAGACAACGGGATATGTAAAATAATAGGAAGCAAAAAAGAAGAAGATATCCGGCCACAGTTGCGATTCTCTTTGATACATATTTAAGATTTTTTTTTAAAGCATAAGTAAGACTTCACAAAATACGACAATTAGGAAATCAAACATTTGCGACTATGCAGTTAGGAAAAATTTAAAAAAAAGAAGTTGATATCATTTTCAAGCAGTATTTGGAAAAAAAGCAGCCACAACAATAAGAAAAGTAAGGAATTTATAAGCACAAAAACCTGTTTCAAAAATTGGCTTTCAGTGGCTGATTTGTCATTTGTTTTGGTGATTTCAGCTTCACTTACAATAAAATCAGGCTAAATTTATCTTTCAAAAACAATTTCGAGAATTCAGAAAATTTAAATTTTGGGGTAAATTTTAACGTTTAAATAAAATTCTAGATATGTAAACGCTCGAAATTTTTAATTTTCAATTTTTTATCCAGACCAGAATCTTACGCGAAATCGATTGCGCTAGGTCTCGATTCTCGCCTCGTTAGGATGAAACCGTAGTGGCCAAAAAACTTCGTTTCTTCGTTTTCACACGTTTTTAATTGAAAAACTTGTATTTGGAGCTTAAGAGCTATTTTCATACACAAAATTATCAACAAAATGAGCCAACCTGCATCTCGTTTGCAGCACTGTGAAGGGAGTTATGACATGTCGGGTCATCGTTCCATCATTTCGCTGTGAAATAAAAATGTCCGAAAGCAAAGTGATTTTCGGACTAAATGGGTCCTATGTAGTCCACAATTAACGTTTCAGCCCAATCGGAGACATTTCATTCTGAACAGAGGCCGCTCAGTGCTCTCAGAAAACATGTTTTGAGCTTATAGTGTGTTTCCTAAAAACTGCACAAAGGATGGTACATTAGGTCCCGCCGCGATTACTTATTTGTCTGCGCACTCCTCTTTTACTGTGCTATTTCGCATAATTTATTTCTACTCACATCAATGTTTCAAATCGTCGGTGTTTAAAAAACGACGACGGCTCAAAAGTAACCGACCTTTATTTGGAAACAGACTATACAGTAGAACGTGGTCAAACTCCACCAGTTGCTGGTGCTGGTGTTGCTGGTTCATAGCAGTTACGCGGAAATGAGAATTTGAAGAAGAAAAAAAAACGTTTTTTTTTTAAAAATAAAATGCAGAAAACAGCAGTATTCTTTCTAACATTTTGAAACAAAATATCAGCGATTTGGGTCAGAGCGGGGTTTTTATCATAATTTCGTTTCGAAATAAACAATAATTTAATATTCAGTTTGGAAGCAGACGTTTTTTTTTATTTCTTACTAATTTCAGAATCTGAGCAGTAAATAAGAAGTTATTTCCACCCACTGCCACCTATGAAAAAGTTTTGCACATTAAGATACGTGAAGCTTGAAGAAAATACCAATTAGCGGAAATTTTCCAATCTCTGAACATTGTCTTACTGTAGACAGACAGATGTGTTTTCTTTTCTTTTTTGTTGTGTGAGTGTGTGAGTGTGTGAATGTGTGAGTGTGTGAATGTGTGATTGTGTGAATGGGTGTGTGTGTTTATGTGTATATCTGTGTGTGTGCGTGTGTGCGTGTGCTTGTGTGTGCTTGTGTGTGTATGCGCGCGTGTGCGCACGTGTGTGTGTTTGTGTGTGTGTCTGTGTGTGCGTGCGTGTCTGCGTGTGTGTATGTGTGGGTGTATGTGTGTGTGACAGACAGAGAGAGGTTTGTATTCTATTTGATGTAAAATAAGTCTTATTGTTTTTTTCTCAAACTCTTGTAACCACTGCAAAGCCTGAGAACCGAAGATTTTTGCAGAAATGTCTGTGAAGCATTCATATCATTGTTACTTTTCTGAAACAAATTATCCCGAATTTTTTTGAGAACCAATAATTTTATCCAATGCATCTGTCATAACAGATGAATATCCATTATGACGCATAGCATTTTGGCTCAATGTGACTTGTGAATGCTTGTGCATGAAATATATGATTTAGTAGATATGAATGCCCGAAACGGTTTACGTTGAGCGGCGTTTAGTATGATCCATACCGATTAAACTAATGATGCAGCCTGATGTCTGTACTAGAAAAGATTAGTATAAAACGTGTACATATTCAACTTTAAGTAGGTCATAGCTAACTGGTAGATATTTTTTTGCCATTCAGGCTTTTTGCAAAGTATAAGCTGTTTGGGAACATTTTCTATTATAATGTCGGATTTTCTGTATATAAAGACATATGTAACTGCTTCTTCATGACTCTGGGCCCCTATGTCTCTGAGAATCTCTTTTTCGCACACACACTCACACACTCACACACTCACACACTCACACACTCACACACTCACACACTCACACACTCACACACTCACACACTCACACACTCACACACTCACACCCTCACACACTCACACACCCACACACTCACACACTCACACACTCACACACTCACACACTCACACACTCACACACTCACATTCCATCCAAAATCATACAACTTTTTCAGCCCTCTCCAATAATGGACATCTGGACCGCTATTCTAGCAATATCTTACAGCATTTTTGCTTTTGTTGGTGTTGCAGGAAACACTCTTATGCTAATAGCAACATTGAAGTCAAAGTTAGTTTTTTTCCAATTAGCAGTTTTTTCATCAACATTCAGAAAGCTTCGCTTTGTTTGTCACTATTTGATTTTCGCCTTGTGTTTAGCTGATATTCTTCACCTCCTTCGTCAAATTCCCAACGCAGTGTCTCTTTTTCTCCAAAAAGAATTTCCTCAGGTTTGCAAGACTGCGGGAAAATATGTGCGATTGTTCAAATTTATTATCAAAAATCAATTTTACTTCAGAGTTTGCGGGAATATAAAAAGAACCACTTTTTTGCTTCAGAATTTGGAAAAAATAGTTGTTTTTAAATTCAAGAAACGATTAGGCTTACAAATTGGAAAAACCCTTGTTTTTGGTGAAAAAATAAACTTTCGGGCGGAAAGTTTCTTCTTTTACCAAAAACATCTTTGCGATGAACTGAAAATTAAAGAGATGTAACCCTTGAAGCATTGACCCATAAATGGAAAACGGAATTTTTTTTATATGTGAGAATGTTGGACAAAGGTAGAATTTGTTAACTACAAAAATTTTCCCTATTGAAGGGCAAAAATGTGAGGCATTATTATGGAATGGCATTATTATTATACAAAAAGTGGTCCTTGTATTCAAAAAAAGAGAAAGAATTTACAAAACTTATTTTGAAAAACCAACAAAAAGGTAAGTACCATTGCTCACATTTTGTCATTTTAATGGGAAAAGGGGGGAAACTTTAAAAACTATTGTCATTTTTGCATTTAAAAACTTCTAACTTTGTTCAACATGGTTTTTTAAAAGCAGTAAAAACAAAAAACGGTCCAAGTATCTCAAACGAGTTCAACGGTATGCATTTTGCCTTGATGAGATCATTTTTAACAAAGCTATAGTCTGTTTCCAAAGGACGGCCTTCGAATTTCGCGCAATCTTGAAAAATGACGCGTATTTATCCGAAAAAGATTTGAAACATTAAAATGAACGAAGATAAAATAGGCGAAAGAGCACTGTGAAAGCGGAGTGCGCAGACATTTATATAAGATCGTTGCAGGACCAAAGGTACCTAGTCCTTTAAAATTTGAGAAAATCTTTGCCCATTCGTTGGAAATGGGGTATACAGTATTCCGGGACCAAACATCAATAATGGTCTAAACGCTTCAAAATAGTGTTTTCGGGCAAAATAGTGTTTTCGGGCCAAATAAACGTTTTTGGCTAGGTTTTGGTAAAATACAAGACACGGTGGCGACGAAAAATGTATTTTGAAGCACAAAAAAGTCGATTTTAGTAACTTGAAAAACACACATTTTGGCTTCTAACTTTTTTTCAGAGTAGGAAATCGGTATTCAGTACAATTACAGCTGGTGTTAAGTTTGAGCGGTGTTACAGTACCCCGACCCAATCGATCATTGGTTTGTACAGTCATTTTTCACGTTTAAAGGTCATAGATAGATCATACACAAAAAATGCGCCCGATTTAACCACTTTGAATTTGAAAGACCAAGACTAAATTGACCGGCTTGGATTCTTACAAACATTGCGTCTTAAACCTAAAATTTTAACCTAAAATTAAAATTAAAGCAAAAAGGGACCCTAACTATTAAATTCTTCTTTTTCTTGCGCATATAAAACATATATTGATGTTAGAAATATCTGGACCCCATCATTTTTTTGACCTACCAAAAATGAATTTTTCCCTGATCGAATCGATGGAAAGTTTGCTTTCAAAGGCATTTTTCGTCATGATGGGGTCCAGATACTTCTAACATTAATAGACGCTCTAGATGCGCAAGAAAAAGTAGAATTTAATGGTTTAACTCACATTTTGCGCGTCTTTTAATTCAAAGGTCGAAAAATGCGAAAAACTGCGTTTTTAAACTCAAATCTCACTTTTTTGAGGTTTTCTGGGCCCTGTGCGAAAGAACACACGCTTTTCATTCTTTAAAGGTTAGATTAAGTGTATTCACGCCAAAAGTAAATGGAAAAACACCACTTGGATTGATTTTGACCAATTTTGCAAAATTACAGTACCCTACCGTAACCCAGGTCAAAAAATCGATAATGAGCTAAAACTTTCCAAATGGCTTACATATGTCCTAGGATGGTTTTATTCCAAATCTGAGCCGATTCTGAGACTATGATCTAATTTCTAAGTGGCCTTACTTCTTCCACGCGGTAAGTTTTACGGACCGCTCGATTCTTCCAGAGACTGTGTCTTAATAGAAACTTAGTTATATAGTGTGTTTCCTAAAAACGGCACAAAGGATGGTACATTAGGTCCCGCCGCGATTACTTATTTGTCTGCGCACTCCTCTTTTACTGTGCTATTTCGCATATTTTATTTCTACTCACATCAATGTTTCAAATCGTCGGTGTTTATAAAGGAGCAAAAACTACGACAAATCGACCTTTATTTGGAAATAGACTATATTGTTGCATGGTTACATAGTTACATGGTAACGGTTAATACAAGCTTAAAGTTGCTATTTTCTGCTCACTCCCATAACTAGTTGAAGCTATTATTGTGAAGTTCGCGTACAATATGATAGTGTTTTTTCTTGAGCTAACCAACTTTTTTTAGTCATCATGTTTTTTCCTGCTGTTACCCTCTCTTGTTGGCGCAGTTTCCTCCAGTCTTATCTGTCTCGCCCTTGGAGTTGATCGTCTCATCGCCGTTGTTTTTCCCCAGTTGTAAGCTTTTTTAATTTACAACACAAATTGAAACCTTTAAGTTACCGCCGTTCCTCTCGTCACATTTTGAGGTTCCTATCAGCATATTCAATTCTACCGATCGCCTACACCTTGCGGATTCTCAAGGTTTCTTATAGAACTCGAAGTGACTCGTAAGTGTTTACAATTTTACGAAAGAATTCGTTTTAACCAGGTTGATAAACCTGTGTGCCGTTCCAATGGCTTTAAATCCGGTGGCATTCAGTTTGTTTTCAAAAACCACAGTTGTTATTAACTTAATTATCTGTTTGACATACTTGGTGGCGTGGTTGATCATTCAAAAGAAGACATTTGGTAGGTTACAGTTGATTTCCAAGGGACGATTTGCATAAAAGTCTAATTTCGCAATTAGAAAAACTTAGAAAAAATCGATTTCTCTCAAAATTTGGGTTGGTTCAACTTTCCTATGAACACAAAATCTTAGTCTAGAAATTTGGTTTAACTTGTTTTTTTACAGTTTTTTTTCACCTTGGTTACGGAAGCCAAAAATGTTCCACCCCGCAATTCCAAAATTGTTGAAATTACAAAGTAGTCGAAAAGATTTTGTAAGCGTTTTGTCAGTTCAATATTGCATCATTGTTATGCGTTTATGTTTTTTGGAAAAAATCATTCCTTCCCAATTTTTATTTGTTAAACTCCAAATAATAAAGCTCCAAATTTTTATTTGACAAATTATTGTTTTGAGAGAGAAGCGCATGATTTCATTTTTTTAAAATTTCTATTACGAAATTTATTTTTATTGAATGTTACAACTAGTCAACATACTATTTTACCACTAGGAATTTTAATTCGTTCTCTTTCAAGGGAAAAGACATGGATTTTTTTCTAATTATTAGAAAATTGTTTGTTGTGCAAAAAAAAATCTTTCAAAGGCAGAGGCCCACTTAAAATGAAGAGGGGGACCTGTCCATGCTAATCATAAAACTCTCGGCATTTCACCATTGAAAATGACACTCTCTCGCCTACGTTACGTCATGGACAGGTCCTTTTTCATTTTCCTGGGCCTCTGCCTTTAAGACAAAGTCGACACTATTTTTTCGACTTTTCATGCACGTTGTGGCTTCTAAATCTTAGATTCTTACAAACTCTTTCATTCAATGTTTAGTGCTAAGCCATAAATCAGCGAAATATCATAACATTTTTTATTTTGTTTTTATTTTTAACGCGTCACGGCGCGTCAGCAGTTAATGTTAACGCGGTTTAAGTTTTTTTTTTTTTGAAACCAGCTCAAAAAAACCTATAAGCTCAATGATATAATTCGACTAAAACACTCATAAATATCGAAACGCGGCGACCGCAAAAAATCCAATTTTCGCAAATGTTCGGGTTTTTTTGGCTATTTTTGCAAAAATAAGTAATTTTTTTAAAACAAAATAAGGCGTCGAAAATTTTCTTTTAAAAGCCTTTTCGACCCCTAATTATGCTTAAAACTCGACGGAGTATTTAACTTTTCTGCACGAATCTTTGATAAGTAGTCATAATCGGTAAAAACCTGTTTTTACGGTTTCTGAAGGTTAACTTTTTACTGGATCATAAATCGTACTTTGCCCAAGAGTTTCTGGGAAAAATGTTTCTACAAAATGCACTTTATATATTGAAATTTGGTTAACGTTGAAAATTTTATAGTACACTTTGGGCATCTATAGGCTATTTCCAATCTTGAGACGACGACTTTTAAATGATCTTGGATTTCCTTGGTATTTAACCATTGACGATTTGAAACATCGAAGTGAATATCAATAAAATATGCGAAATAGCACTGTAACAGAGGAGTGCGCAGACAATTAGACGATCGCGGCGGGACCCATTGTACCTAGTCCTTTAGGAAAATCCTCTTTTCCTTGTCTCAGTTTTGGAAATGCCCTATACTCAAGTCAAAAAATCAATAACAAAAAAAATCGAAAAATCGGCAATTGCAAAAAAAAAATGTTTACATTATTAATTTTCAGGAGACAACTTCAAAAAAATCTTCAAATCCATAACTTTAACGGTTATGTTGATTGTATTCGGCTGGTTTACTACAATGATAATTAACTCTTTGTCTTTTATGCTAATTGAAGATGATAATGTTAAAATTATTGTACAGGTAGTTTTGAAAAGAGAAAATGCTCATTTTGAAATTTTAGTTGTTCGCCGGTTTCATCGTGAACGGCTCCGCCTGTGCCAACATTTTCGTTTACTACTCAATTAAGTTTGTTTTAACACATTATTGATTAATTAATGGTTTTTTTTAAAGTTCAGAGTATAGAAATGCAATTCTTTCTATTTTTCGAAAGAAAGATGGGAATGGAAGAGGTGCTTCGATAGCCTCAACTGGACAGATCTCCCGCATTTGATATATTTCTATTTTCAATCGATAATTTAGTAATTTAGTGAACTGTGAGATAAATAGGTTTTTTTTTTAAACAAACTGACTTTTATGTAAAAAAATTAACAGAAGACAATTATCGATTTTTTTTCTCCATAGACTTGATGTGATTATGATATTCGTTTTTTTTTTGTATTTTCTGATTGCATTGTCCTTGTTTTTAAAAATAAAATATCGTTATGTCGATAATTTGTTGAACTTTTGAAAAGTTGGAGCACACTATTTCACTTGAGTGAAATTTTAAAAAAATTTCTTTTCACAGAGCTATGTGACGATAATGAAAAAATTGTTGAATTTTATGCAAATAGTCAACAATTTGGAAGTTTTAAAGGGCCAGTAAGGGGGGTTTTCGTTGCCGCGATGGGTGCTGACCCGTTCAATACGGTGGGCGGGGGCGGCCATTCCCCGCAAAAATTGATATGGTACGGGTGCGAGTTGCAGGGGTCTGCTTACTCTGCCACGGCGGCCGCCAGAGTCTCCGAAAATGGCCAGGCGCGATTTTCTTCATTTTAAATACCATTTCCACTGTCGATTAATGATGTTTAAAACTAATAAAACAATTTTTTTATTAAATATTTATTTAAACAATTAGAAAACCTCCTCTTCTCGATTTTCTGCCCTTTTCTCTAAAATTCATGTATAGCGAAACAAAACACGCTTAATTATCCTTTGTTTTATTCCGTTTTCTTTGTCATTTAAATTTTTTAACACTTTCAATATGCAGTTGTGTAATAACAACGTGTTAGTAATTTATCGTTTTTAATAGTGCGATCGATGTCGTTTTTTTTACATGAATACGGCATTTTCCTACGATTTCAACTGTATATTCATGTAAATTTGCTTGTTTTATTTAACTTCTTAACATATTTTCACGGGTTAAATCTGCAATGGATGATCTCAAAGCCAAAATGAAGGCAGCCTATGCTGCCCATCCTTCTCGGACCCAACAACAGACGATTCTTCAGCGGTACTCCACCAGTCAATCGGGAAAATCATCGTCCACGTGAGGTCTCCTTTGTCAAACACCGTCTTCTAGCTTTGTTCGCCACTTGGGCACTTATGTTGGAGGCCTGAGACCCATCGGCCAGTTTTGTACATGAACAAACTGCGCAAATCTCCCGTATTCTCCCTTGCCCCGCGAGATGTTTTGTTGCCGTGAAGCGACCGATCACACCAACAAATGGTCGAAAAACCTCCAGGACATCTTTGATGGGACGAAGGGCCTTACTTGCGTGACTGATTGGGCCGACTTCAAGGAGACCTGCACTTTAAAATCAGTGGGAATATTTTCAATTTAAAGATATTCATATACATACAATAAAGGTACAAACTACAAAAAATAAACAATACAAACTACACAAAAAAGCAAAAATCTACAAAACGACTGCAGGTGTTGGCGACGGCGATCCAGACGACCCAGCTTCTGAAAAAGCAACGAGTTACTCAAAGGAACAAGATCACAAATAGGTAAAAAAATGGTTTTTTTTTCATTTTTTTTGCAAATATTTTAGGGAATATCGTTATGCGGCTGCCAGTAACTACACGGTTCTTGTTCATGGGAATCAGCTGGGACAGTCTGTGCGCATTGAGCTACCTACATGCGTCCGGTTGGCCATCATCGCCGCTTTTCCTGATGAGGACGGGCTTTACAGCCATTTCGAGGCAGTCGACGGAGAAGCCCTTACTCTTTCTATTGCCGATTTTGATAATTGAATAAATCGGTGTTAAATTTTCATTCAAGTGTTAATTGTGAGAGGAAATTCCTTAAAATTTCAAAGAAGTCGAAAGGTTGGAGGCAATATATATATTTTTAGATGGGTCGCAAGTGCGACGTCTGCGGCTCGCAGTCGTTGCGCGTTCACTCATTTCCACCCGATTTCAAAAGAGCACATGATTGGGCGGAGCGCTTGGGTTGGAAGGAATTCTTCACGGTGGCACAGAACAAGAAACTGAAAAGTATTTTCGCTTGCGAAAAGCACTTTGATGATGCGGATTATGTGATTGAAAACGAAAGAGAACGATTAAAGGTCGGAGCTGCCCCAGTGAGTATTTTACACTAATGTAGTTAAAAACATTAACTAAGGTTCGAATTTCTGATACGCCTCTCCGTGGACCTCAAACCGCCAGTCAGCACAGTTTCCTAGAAGAACCGCCGACCCTCGACAGAATGGAGTTTTCCATGAGCCCCGTAAAACGCAAGCAGGTTTTGGGGAAAAAAAGACACCCTAATCATTTTGGAAACATAGGAAAGTCCGTCCAACTCGCAGCATTGGTTAGGCTCTAGTCAAGAGTCAGCCGCAACTTTTTCTAGTGCAATCGAAACAGAGAAAATAAACACACAACATCGCTATTTTCTCTGTTCGGTGGAAAACATTTTCCAGCTTGTAAGAGGTCAGATATTTTAATTTTTGTTTTCAAACACGGATAATTTATAAGGTTGCCTTAATTGTCACCAAAAAGCTGGCCGCGTCATTACTACAGTTGGATCAACTTGTGTTCTGACAACTGACTGTCCCGAGTGTGGAACGCAATCTTGGGAATCGACCCCCCGTGCACATTGTAATACTCAGGGATCTATGTCTGAAGGAAATCTAGACATCATCACAGCAACGCACGTTTCTGGAATATCATACGATGTAAGTTGAAGCATTTTTGTAAATTTCAAACTTCAGAGACTCAACGACCTCAGTAAGGCCATGCGGCTGGCAATTCCCAACAAGGACAGCCACTACCGAGTTGTGAAAACGCTAGTTCACGGAGCAGTAGACAGAGTATACGATCAGATGAAAGAGGAAACGCGTATTGCACTAGCAAAACATAACGGAGTGGGAGAAAAGGTTTGTCAAATTTGTATTAAATTAATCAATAAATCCATATAGTCCCCAGAAATTGCCATAATTGGAGATGCGCAATTCGACTCCCGAGGCTACAGTGCGCAAATTTGTCGTTATACACTGATGTGTGCACGGACAAAGCTCATAATGGGATGGAGCGTTGTTGACAGAAGTGAGACCGGAGGTATTTATCGCATAATATTAATCTAAAGTGTAGTTTTAAGGAAACAGTCCTTTGATGGAGAAATTAGGATTTGAGAAGGCGTTTGATGTATTATATTCTGATTCCTCATACCGTATTATTGAATTAGTAACCGATCAGCACATGTCAATTCTGGCATTTGTCAGGAAGAAGTACCCAGACATCTACCACACAATCGATAAATGGCACGTTGTAAAGAACTTCAAGAAACACAATGAAAAGGTATAATTTTTGCCTTGTTAAAACGGTAAACATGTTTTTCAGGCGATTAAACTGAAGAAACATGCGCCGCTTCGGGTTTTCTGGGATCAACTTTTGGTACATTTTTGGTGTTCTATTGCCGCAGCTGAAGGCAATTCCCAACTGGCAGTGGAACTTATTCAAAGTTCCGAATTCCATTTACAAGGTTAAAACATTAGTTAAATAGTATATTCAAAAACCATTCTCAGGTATGCATCAGTTTCCTGGGAAATTCACGCAAATCGATGAATGTCTCCACGATGATCTAGGAAACGATCGAGCGTACCTCATCAAGACGCTGCCCAAGTTCAGGTAAAAACATGACTAGTTTTTACCAAAGAGCCCCTACTGCAGTTATTGCACAAGCTTCTCCACGATCCCTTCTTCGTCGATGCAATCCGCATCTGCTCGTCATCCAACACAACCTCCGCTCTGGAGTGTTTTCATTCGGTCGTTGCTAACATCTACATGCCAAAAAATCGCTTTTAGTGAGTGCTCAATTTTTTTTTATTGAAAATAAAATAAAATTTTAGTGCGAAGGAATCTACCGAACACCTGATGAAGCTGGCGTTTTTGCATCAAAACTCGCACCGATTAGAAATACTCCAGATGCACGAGAAACAGATCGATTTGCCAACACGGACAAAAAAATCTCGGACACAGGGACGGAAGGTCATGGTGTTCTCACACCCCCCTCCAACATGCGACTTTAAGAAGTGGATTGTAGAAGATGTGAAATGTCGCTACAGGAATCAAAAAGAGGATGCAGCTGCAAACCGCTTATTGGGACGCCCTAGGAGAATCTGTTTTGGACCAGAGCCTCAGGCTGAGGATGACAATGAGGAAGAAGAAGGTTCAAACTCGGAATCTGAGCAAAATGAGTTGCCAGCGGTTGATTCCGAGGAAGAAACCGAGGAAATCGACCACGATGACACGCCATCATCTACTGTGACGGACCTCAAAGGAGACCAGGTTGTACAGCGACATACACGATGGACAAAAGCCCCCGCGAGAAAGAAAATCTACGTAAAGCGGAAGAATTTGCGCCAAACGATTCTGGATTTGGGGCAAGATGCCGACCAATACGACTTCTACGATCCTGCGAGCGGCGATCAATTGTTACCAGTTTGATGTTATTTATTTACGCGTTTTTTAAATAAATTTTGGCTTTTAGTACAACTCAAGAAACAAAACATCTGACCGATTCATTATTTTCCCGAAAATAACTCATAATTTAACGCGTTTAATTGGGGGAGCGCATCATTATTATTTTTTAAACATTTTAAACTCCTAAATTTTAAAACGGAGGAAAAATAAACCAACCTTCGGAACCGTCGTCGCCTCCACCTGCTCCCTCCTCTTCTCCGCCGGCGCCCACATTCCCTCCTTCCTCTGTCCGTCGTTCTCCTCTTCAATTGTGTCCTCAGTGCCTAGAAATGTGAACTAAATAAAATATAACACAGAAAATGCGAAAAGATGACAACGAAACTGCATACAAACCAATATAAGATCAGCAAGAGCTGATCTAGCACAATTAAAAGCGTTTCTGTATAGAAAACAACGTAAAATAAGACAAATTCAGTTTGAATTTAACTTTTAAATTTTTAGAATTCAAAATATATGAAAAAAAAATATTAAAAAACGAAATAGAAATGTAAAAACAAAATCGGTACCCAAAATAAAAATGGTGGCAAAATGCCAAAACTCTGCGTCTTGACCGCGTAAACGCCGGGCGCCCTCAACGTTAAGTCGCTCGGAAAGTGTAGACGACCGTCGTCTACAACCGCCATATTTGACCACTTTCAGCTCTGAAATATCCATAACGGGGAATTTTTAACCCATAAATTTATATGTTTTCTTGATCTACGCATTGAACTTAGGCAAATAAGCTAAACTTGTAAAACCCGCCTTACTGTCCCTTTAAGTCTTAAAGGGCTCGTCAAGAGCCTTTTTATATTCGCATGCTAATGAAGACTTGGCAAGCATTTTGCTACGGAGCGTGAAACTTTACAATCATGATAAAACAATGAAAAAAGAATTTTTGTTTTCAGCGAAATTTTCTAAATTAGTTTTGAGAATAATCGCCAAAAGGAACTGCATGGTTTGATAATTGCACATTCAAGGCATGAAACATTCAATCAAGTATAGTCTTCCCCAATTTTACTTCTTGGCCGATTCGCAAATGTAACCCTGACGCAGTATTGCGTACGTATCCTAAAACACAGTTATTTCGTACGCAGATTAGCGTCTGGTGTCATTCGCACAGAGCTAAGAGCGAAATTGGGCGAAGTAGCATTGGCGACGACTATACAAAATACATTTTTCTACGAGATTATTGGTTTCTGTTCAAATACAAATTTATATTTTTGCAAAAACATCGAAATATGAATGTCTTAGCGGATGTCTTTATTCACCTGTTGAATCAATAGATTATACACCAAACACAATGATGAAGCATAAAACTCTAAAAACCACGATAAAACATTGAAATGCGTTTTCTCAAAAATCAAAAAATTCTGTTTTGAATTTTTTGAATGTTTTAAAAATTTTTTGCCAATCTTTTAAAGTCGTTTTGACTTGTAATATACTTTTTTTTAAATTCGAGAATTATTGCCAAACTGGATATTTTTACAGTTGCAAATTCGCCAAAGGAATGAAACATTCAGTCAAGTAAAAAAAAACTATTTTTTAATGAATTTTTTAATTGTTTGGAAGTTTGACCAGTTTAGCACCGTTTTTCATTAAACTACAAATATTTATATTGGCAAAAACATTGATATATAGTGCGTTTCCGAAACACTGCACCGGTTTTGGCCAAAATCCTTAAAGGATGGTACATTAGGTCCCGCCGCGATCGCTTATTTGTCTGCACACTCCTCTTTTTTCTGTGCTATTTCGCTTATAATATTTCCATTCACATCAATGTTTCAAATCGTCAGTGGTTAAAAAGGAGCAAAACAGCTCACAAGTCGCCGACCTTTTATTTGGAAACAGACTATAATGTTTGTGACATCTGGTTCACCAAATGTCTTTAGTGACAACTACTCAATGTTATTATAGTCGTAGCCAATGCTACTTCGCCCAATTTCGCTCTTAGCCCGTTTGAAATGACACCAGACGCGAAATTGCGTACGAAAGTCCTGTGTTTAAGGATACGTACGCAATACTGCGTAAGGGTTACATTTGCGAATCCGCCAAGAAGTATAATTGGCGAAGACTATATGTGAGTTTTATAATAAACCTTCTTATTACGTGAAAAATATATAGAATTAGGGACGGTCCAGATCAACTTTCCCAATCTTGTAGATCATTTTCTTTATAAAATAGTTTTACTGCAAATTCGATACAAAAATAGCATTTGTTTTTGTTGAAATACACTCTGTGGAATGGTAAATCGTCACCAACATCACAAAAATCATACATTGTTTTTTTTACACATTGTTTTTCAAAGAGCGTGGATTTGTTTTTCGTCGTGGGATTGTACTGAAAATCTAATAGTTTTTTTTTACTGTCTTTCTTATTTATTAAAAAAAAACTTTTAGAAGTGACAAAAATTATGCGGTATTATACGGTGTTATATAATTATATTATTTCTAAATTTCTAAAACGTTCAAAAAGGCGAACATGTTGGATAGGAATTTTACAATTAAAAAAAAGGTTTTTTAAGGTAATAAAAAAATTTTAGGTAGTGTCACGTGAACCATATACAAGGCCTTCATTTTTTTAAAATTGCTTTCGTTTTCTATTTTCAAATAAAAAAAACTTCTTTTATTTTTACAACTTATATAATTTGTCATAGTTAATGTTTGGTGTTTTTGCAAAAAAACAAAATGTTCCATGTGTTTCTTGTGACCAAAATAATAGAGGAAATTGTATTCCTACGAAACATTTTCCGATTTTGTCTAGCTTTTTTGAAAACATCTTTTTTGCAGTTTTGTAACCTATTAATGTTTCAATGGATGCTTTCATCAACAGTTTCTGTATAAGTGTACTTCACAGCTGTGCAGTTAAACTGAAGAAAAAAAAATGATACTACAGAATTTTTTTTTTCTTTTTTTTGTGTCATTATTTCAGTGTTTCACTTAAACATTAGCAATTTTCAGGTGATCGTTATACATTGTAGCGTTCATTTCTATTTTAAATTAATTTTGCCTGGTGAAAAGGAGGACCTTGAAGAAATAGTGTGAAAAAAAGTTTTTAAGTCTTTCTTTCAGGTTGAAAAAATTATCTACTTCAATTATAATGTAAATATAATCTTCAAAAAGTAATTTTTGTTTTTTTTTCAAAGATCGTTGTCGGTGTAAAACTTCAATGTTGCAGTTGATATAAAAAAAATTCTATTATTTCATTCCCATTCTTTCCCATTTTTTGTTCTATCCCATTTTGAATTATGTTATGTAAACTGATGCAATTTTGCACAATTAATGTTTGCTTTTTTGCATGAAAAATGTTTCTTTTTTGCGACAAAATATTTATCGAAACACTTGTGTGCTACATATTTATTATAGAGACTAGAGGACCTGTTAGACACAGAAGGAAGGGGGTTTTATAGGAATAATTGTTGTGTCTGTCGGGACCTAGACACAACATAGACATTTCGTGGCTGCTGCCACGACACTCCCGCGGAAAAGAAACAAAATGCACACAATTGTCTAGTAAATCACAACACAAATGGTAAGGGAGAAAGCATATAACACGTGAGGAGGAGGGAGGTCGGTCCCATGTGAATCTCCAGGCTGGTCAGTAGCGCGCACGTGTCTCCGAGACCAAGTTGTTGTCAATACTTGTCAATCAGCAGGGTCCATGGGATGGTTGTCCTGCAGTTGGTAGATTAATGTGAGAATCCGTCTAACAGGTCCTCTAGTCTCTATAATAAATATGTAGCACACAAGTAGCCGTTGGTCGCCATATCAAAACACTTGTGTGCTACATGTTTATTAGAGAGACTAGAGGAGCTGTTAGACACAGAAGGAAGGGGGTTTTATAGGAAACAATGTTGTGTCTATCGGGGGGCGTAGACACAACATAGACATTTCGTGGCTGCTGCCGCGACAATATTTGCGACAAAATACTAGAGGAAATACTAGAGGGGGACTAAATACGTTGTTCAATTTTCCAGTTTTTGTCTAGCTTGCTTTAAAAAAAAACAGTTCTGCAATCAGTGAAAATGTTTTTTTTGCAGATTTGTAACCTATGTTTCAAGGTTGCTGCTTTGATGAACAGTTAAAGAAAGTATACTTAAAAGTTCTGCAATTAATTTGAAAAAGAAAAATTGACCTTACTACAGTTTTGTCTTCTCTTTCTTGTCTCGTAACTTTAGTGCAACACCAGCAATTTCACGGGTTCCTTTTTAAGGATTTTTTCCATTTCAAACTAATTTTGCTTGAAAAAATCTTGTGAAGAAAACAAAACTTTTGAAAACTTTTTCCTAAAAATTTCGGTTTCAGGTTTAAAAAAACATTTTTTTCAGTGATACTGTAACTGCACGTTTCATTATAACTTAAAAAAATAAAAAGTAATGTTTGATTCTTGCACGTTAAAACATGTTCCTTGTTTTTCTTGCAAAACGTGGAAGTTTTACTTCTTAAAAAAATGTTCCGTTTTTTGAAGTGTTGTCTAACTTTTTTAAAACAGCCCGTTACCAAAACTTCTGTTTTATTGCTTTTTTTAACCACCTACTAAATAATAAGCAAAAAATTTTGCCTAGCCCTTGTGGAAACCCCTGTTTTTCTAAACTCTTTTTTTTTCGAAACACAGATTACCGTACGTTTCAATGTTGCTACTTTAGGAAACAGTTTCGGCAAGTTTACTTAGACCGACTTGTATTAAAAAACCAGAATATTCCGGCCCGCCTGCGGCGGTCCTGAATATTCTGGCTGCTCGGGGCCTCCGGCCGCTCGCCGGGGGCTGCGCCCCCGAAATGAACGGTGGAAATGGCTAAATGTTTCCGTAACATTTACGTGGAGTTAGAACGCGTAAGAGAGAGAGAGAGAGAGAGAGAGAGTGCAGAGGAATTGGAGAGACGCAGACACTGCGCAATTTCACCCTGGGACACCACACACACAAACACACAGAGACCATAAGCGCAGTGTATAAGAGAGGACCAGGAGTTCTGACCCGCCTACGGCGGGTCATCACTCCTGGATCGTGTGGGTTGGGCACATTTTGGGCTTTCGTTTGATACTAAACATGACTTGGTTTTTGGGGTGTGTTATGAAATGGGTGTGGGTGCGCATCTGTGGTAACAGTGTTGAGAAACGGGTGCGGGTGCGCATGTTTGGGAAAGTGTTAAGATATGAGTGTGGGTTCGCATGTGTGAGAAAAGGTTAAGAAATGGGTGTGGGTGCGCATGTTTGGGAAAAGTGTTAAGAAATGGGTGTGGGTGCGCATGTTTGGGAAAAGTGTTAAGAAATGGGTGTGGGTGCGCATGTTTGGGAAAAGTGTTAAGAAATGGGTGTGGGTGCGCATGTTTGGGAAAAGTGTTAAGAAATGGGTGTGGGTGCGCATGTTTGGGAAAAGTGTTAAGAAATGGGTGTGGGTGCGCATGTGTCAGAAAGGTGTTAAGAAATGAGTGTGGGTCCGCATGCGTGGGAAATGTGTTAAGAAATGGGTGTGGTTGCGCATGTTTGGGAAAAGTGTTAAGAAATAGGTGTGGGTGCGCATGTTTGGGAAAAGTGTTAAGAAATGGGTGTAGGTGCGCATGTTTGGGAAAAGTGTTAAGAAATAGGTGTGGGTGCGCATGTTTGGGAAAAGTGTTAAAAAATGGGTGGGGGTGCGCATGTTTGGGAAAAGTGTTAAGAAATGGGTGTGGGTGCGCATGTTTGGGAAAAGTGTTAAGAAATAGGTGTGGGTGCGCATGTTTGGGAAAAGTGTTAAGAAATGGGTGTGGGTGCGCATGTTTGGGAAAAGTGTTAAGAAATGGGTGTGGGTGCGCATGTTTGGGAAAAGTGTTAAGAAATAGGTGTGGGTGCGCATGTTTGGGAAAAGTGTTAAGAAATGGGTGTAGGTGCGCATGTTTGGGAAAAGTGTTAAGAAATAGGTGTGGGTGCGCATCTTTGGGAAAAGTGTTAAGAAATGGGTGTGGGTGCGCATGTTTGGGAAAAGTGTTAAGAAATGGGTGTGGGTGCGCATGTTTGGGAAAAGGTGTTAAGAAAAAGAGTAGGAAAATGAAAGTAGGAAAGGCACAACCACCCCTTCATTCATTTACGCTAATTACACCCCCCGCCGGTAGTCAACCAAAGTGACGACCGGTCCCGGTAGAAATGAACGAAATGTCACTCTGAAGCCTCCAATTTCTCGTTGCATTTCCGTCATTTCTCCGTGACGTGCGAAAGCGCTAGGCGAGAGAGTGAGGGAATAAGAGAGACTCAGAACAGCGTGCGTACTCTGGCATCGGACACACAGACAGACAAACTGATACCAATCCTCGATTGTAAAAATAGGGATAGTGCGTTTCCAAAAAAGAGTTAAGGAAAACGGGATTTCTTAAAGGACTAGGTACATTTGGTCCCGCCGCGATTTCTTAATTGTCTGCACACTCCAATTTTACTGTGCTGTTTCGCTTGTTAAATTTTTTTTTTTCATTTTAATGTTTCAAATCGTCATTGGTTAAATACGAGTAGAAATCGAGGTCAGTGGAAAGTCGCCGACTCTTTATTGGAAATGGACTATAACTGAGTTTAATCTAGATCTTAAGAAACTATAGAACAACTGTACTTTATATGAGTACTTCACAGTTAATCTGGATTAAGTTATGTTAAAGCTAATCTTTTTCTTACTGTAGACAATTAAATAAACATAATTAAATATGTTTTTCTTTCTTTGTACGGAAACTGTCGCTGTGTTAAGAAAGCAACAATCATTGCAACAGAAAATTGATTTTCTTTGTTTTCTGTTTAACATCTAGTTTATGTATATTTTTTAGTTTATTGTTTTTTTTAGAAAATGGACAATACGATCCTGGCCGTTGGTTATGGTACATTTGCTGTTATAGGAACAGGGGGCAATTTAATAATGCTCACGGCTATCGCAAAATCCAGGTGAGACCGAAAATTGTAATAATTTTTTTAAATTTTTTAAAAATACATTTACAAATACAGTATTTATCATAAAAACATATGGTTGTTGAAAGTTTTCCGTTTCTGCTAAAAGCGCCTATTGGAAATGTTAAAAAAGCGAAAATTTGCTTGTTTTTTTTGTGACAAAGTCGGGAATTTTCTGAAATTGCTAAAAACTTTTTTCCTTGGAATTTACAATTATATTTTCAAAAAATCTCTAATCGAGTTTTTTTTCTTTTCTCTAATAACGTTAGTTTTAATTAAAACAAGAATTAATTTTAGAACTTTTTCGTTTACACTTAAGCTCGTTAAGAAATTTTTTTGTTACTTTAGGCAAGTTTTGTGTTAATGCAAGTGGCTAAAAACTTTTCTCTACCTAAAATGTTTTTGAAAATTATTTCTCAACTTTATCAGTATTAACAAAAATATTTAATTTATGTTATTTGGGCACAACATTATTGTGAGCATCAAATTTTTTTTAAATTTTTGAACTTTTTTGACCTTGAAATTTAAATTTAACTTATTTTCAAATTATAAATAGAACGTGTTCTGTAAATATTTCTGTGTTGTTGCAAAATTCAAGCTCAACCTCAGGCCGCGTGTGTCTGTGTCCCCAGGCCGTCGAACGGCCGAAGGCCGCCTCTGCCAGGAATGGAGGGCGCCGTAAACGCGCCAAATCGTTTTTAAATCTAAATGTTGAAAAAATTCCAATTAAAAACAATTTTTTCTTAAAGCACTTTTCAGAAAACTCGCTTTCATCTGTCACTATCTGATTTTCGCATTGTGCCTAGCTGATCTTCTTCACGTGATGAGTCAATTTACAAACACAGTCTCCATTTTATTGCCAAATACATTCAAACAAGTGAGTCAATATAAATTAAATCAATAAATTTATTTTCAGTCTACCTGCTTTTTTCTCCAATTTCCGTTTCTTTCGGGAGCTGTGGGATCAAGTCTAATTTGTCTTTCACTCGGAGTTGATCGGCTATTTGCGGTAGTTTTCCCCACGTTGTGAGTTTTTTTGTTGTTACAAAATACAAGTCTTCGAGAATTTTGTTATTAATTTTTTCTTCCAGATGGGGTTTTTTTTTGTTACGAACAAAATTGAGTTGCCTTTGTATCTTTTTCACGATGTTAGATTTCTATAGTGCGTTTCCAAAAAAGAGTCAGGAAAAAATGGATTTTCCTAAAGGATAGGTACATTTGGTCCCGCCGCGATTGCTTTATTGTCTGCGCACTCCTCTGTTAGAGTGCTCTTTCGTTTGTTAAATTTATTTTCACTTCAATGTTTCAAATTAACAATTGCTAAATAAGAGTAAACATCAAGGACGCTGATAAGACGTCGATTCTTAGTTGGAAATGGACTATATATATATATATATATATATATATATATATATATATATATATAATACGTCTTTGTTGTTATAAAAAAGAAATAATTATGATATATAAAAGTTTTTTTTTAAACTAAATTTTCTTTTTTTTCACATGGCTGAGGCCGATTTTCTAAATTAGATTTTTTTTTACTTTTGTGATTTTTTTCTTTTAGGATGAAACGATCAACTATACTGAAAAAAGACTTCAGATCGATTTTTGAGCTTCAGTGGTACTGTAGCGCGGGTTACTGTATCTCGCTTTAAACTGAAGCAAACCAATTTTAGGAAAAAAACGGATATACAAGTTTACATTAAAGGGCCAGTAAGGGGGCTTTTTCACTTAATTTTCGATCGCAAACGGTCGGAAATTATGAGAATTAACTATTCTAAATTGTCTCGCACCCTCCTCGTTTCCAGCGCTCTCTCATACAATTAGAATGAAATTTGGCTCTTTAGCATGCCTTGTAAATGTCGGACACGCAGGACGTACTGGCCGTCTACAAATCTGTAGACGGAGACCCGCTTTTGGCGGCTTTGAAATGGATTTTCTCGAAAATGCAAAATTTGCGACCCTAATTCATATAACTTTTCATGATCAGCGAATTTTTCTCACAAAATTTAGCCAATGTTCTAAAACCCGCCGGACTGTGCCTTTAAGGAAGTTTGATAGAAGTTTTATTTCAAAGAAAAAAACCCAGCAACTACTTTTTGAAATATTTTTCAAGTTTAATATGAAAAACGAAAAATATTAAATGAAAAACATATGAAGTTTATTCGAACAACATTTTCTATTATTTATTTTGCTTAACTATTAACCCTGTTAGGGGGCGCCGCGCGCTAGTAATCCCCGCTACAGTACCCTGGGCGTAAAAAAAAAATGGCTTTCTTAATCTCGCTTTAAACTCAACTAAGTTTCAAGTTCAAAAAAAATGATAGAAGTTTTTGTTCGAAGACGCTTTTTTAGCGAAACTTTTGTTGCAGTTCTTGAAAAAACAAGTTGTAAAAGTAGTTGACCAACTCTGTACCGTGAAAATTTTTTTCAAATCCTATTGTAAATTGAATTTTGTTTGTTTTTGAAGCAGATGAAAATGCTGACCCGCGCGCTACAGTACCCCATGCGCGAAAGAGATATCGTTCAAATGCGGTTTTAGGTCATTTTATCAATGTTTCGTAAACTTAAAGCCAACCATTCAACTATAAAATGCTTGTCTTCCTACGGAGCTCAAAAATTACAAAAAACATGGTCTATAGTCTGTTTCCAAAGGAAGGTCTGGACTTTTTAGCGCCCTTGATGTTTTGATCCTTTTTATCCACTGAAAATCTGAAACTGCGGATTGAACCGAATTAAAATACGCGAAAAAGCACTGTAAAATGAGGAGTACGCAGACAATTAAAAAATCGCGGGGGGACCTAATGTCCTTTAATGTTTTTGGCCCATACCGGTGCCGTTTTTCGGAAACGCACTATAACAACGTTACCCCTTTTCGCCTCTTGAAAACCACTTTTTCCAGGTACCGCGTTGTTCTAGGTTACACTTTCACAGCAGTAACCTGTTATTGTCTTCCATCAATTTTATATACTCTCTGGATTCTGAGTTTGTCGTATTCTACGTTAGAAGAAATTTGTGTCTCATTTTGTGTCGTTGGGAATTTTATTTCAGAATTGTTCCATTTTGCGTGATTCCGATGGCCCTAAGTCCTTATTCGTCCCCTATTTTCGCTTACACCAATGTTTCTGTCAACATCATGATTTGCATAGTTTATCTTGTGACGTGGGCCAAAGTAAGGAAAGCGAACTTGGGTAAGTTTTTTGGCAATCACAAGGAAATTCAGCTTTTTAACGATAGTTTAATTTCATTTTATTGTGACAAATTTAATAACCGTTTTATTTGAGACAGCAAATTCAATTTAGACGGTTTTCAACTTTAGATCAAAACCGAGTCATTTTTTTGAACTTTTTTTGTTGTTGTAAAAATAAAAAACTTTAATCATTTTGTTTCATTGAAAAAATCCACAAATTAAAGCTTTTTGACCGAAAATTATAAGCGCTCTCTAATGCTACAGTATTCCAAAAACATGGAAAAGAAAAAAAATGTTTACTTTTTTCTAATCTGATTCTAATTTTGTTAAACAATTTTTATTTTTTAACAGTAGTTTTAAAAACATTTTAAACCAGACGTTTTAAAAAAATGTTAAATTTTAGAAAGACATTTTTGATCTTATTTGACTGCCAGAAACGCTTTTTAACGAAAATAGTTTTTTTGGCAAATCTATATCAATGTTTCTTATTTGAAAAAAAGTGAAATAAAGTTAAAATATCCCAATTAAAACGCAGCCGTGTGTCTTAAAGTGTCATAAACCAAGTGATTTACGCTTTTTGTGAATTTTTGGCTACTGGTGTTGGCTGAGTATCATATTAGCAACACAAGACATTCAAAACTCTAAGAAATACACAAATTCACGGAGCCGTTCAAAATACCATAAAATAAATAAGGAAAACCAGTTCAACAAGGTTTCTTTATTTTTTCCCAAAACGGGCTGGCCCGGTATGCAATTCTCTCATTTGTTCCACATTTAAAATGGACTTGATAATTTAACCTTTAGGATATCTATACACTTTTGTAACACAAACAAAAACTGTTTTATTTGGAAAAATACTTGACTGTTTCTTACTTGCATGAACGTGAGAAAAATTTGAAAGATTTTAATCGGCATAAGTCAAATTTGTCTTTAAAAAAGTGATGCATTTTCTCAGTGCGATTTGGCTACTGGCGTTGGTTGAGTATCATATGAAAACATTTAAAATAAAGGGCCAACACGGTTTCGAGATATATGCAAAAGTGTCATAAAGCGTGTTTAGTCCGGCTGTGATCGTTTTTTTTTATAAACGTTTAAAGTGTAAAAATGTACTTATAGTCCTCGCCAATGCTACTTCGCCCAATTTTGCTTTTAGCTCTGTGCAAATGACATCAGACGCGAATTTGCGTACGAAAATCTTGTGTTTCAGGATACGTACGCAATACTGCGTCAGGGTTACATTTTCGAATTGGCGATGAAGTAAAATTTTCGAAGACTTTAATAATTTACATTTTAGGGCATCAATTCAACAAAATCTTCAAATCCATTCTTTTAACCGTGATGCTCGTGGTGTTCGGCTGGTGTTCTACGGCCATCTGCAATACAATTTCATTCACACTCGTGGATGATCCTTACACCCGAACCCTTATAAATGTAACTTTAATTTTTAAAAAAAACTTACAAGCTTTTGGTTTTTTTTTATTATTTCAGATGTACGCCGGCTTCTTTGTCAACAGCGCTATTTGTGCAAATGTGTTTGTCTACTACAGAATTAGGTGGGTGTTTCAAGTTTTTGTTGAAACAATATGCTGTTTACAAAAATGATGGTAGATAATCATTTTTTTAGTGCCGACTACCGCGAAGCTATCCGATCAGTCATCTTCAGAACGAAGGAATCGAGCATTGGAGTTTCCTATCATTTTGCCACAAACACTGGCATCAGTCATACCTAATTTTGTGTATTTTTTTGTAACAAAAGCATTTATGTAAAACCAACTCTGGGGAACCGACAACTGTTTTATATGATAAAATGCAAACTTTAAAAAAACTCGAAACATTAACTTCGCACAAAAATTGCGGACAAACCCAAGTTGATGAAAGAAAAGTTTTGTTGAAGTCTGGTGTCTAAATGAAAAAAATGTTGTTTAATTTATGTAAACTTTATGTTTCACATTATTATTGAATGTTTTGAAGTTAATTAAAAAGGTTGCTGTTACAGACAATCTATCTTGGTGTTGAATTTTGCGGAAATTTAAAAAAAAAAGTCTGCAAGGGAATTTAAAATATAACAACAAAATCTTTGTTTTTACATTTTGTAACATGCGTTTTTTTGTCATGTTTGTTGACAATTCAATAAAATTTCACATGACAAAAAAGGCCTTGTGCTAATGCATATATTTTTCCAATGTGTAATCACATTTAATTTTATGCAAGTGTTGTTAATTTTTTGTGTAAAGACGCTTATACTACTGTTTTTTTTCTAGAAAAAATTAATTTAAAAAAAAAAAAACACTCGAAACATCTTGTTGGCAGGAGAAAAACAGGCAAAATAAAAAAATTGAATGAAATGTTTTGAATTCTGCTATCAAAACAAAAAATTGTATTTTTTTTCTTCATTTTGTTGCAAAATGAGTATTAAAGAATTCTGCAAACACATACAAATATCACACTTTTTCCTTTGTAGATCCACTGAATTCTTCACCAAAAAATTATTTATAAAACTTTGTTTAAAAAATGTTGTAAATATTCAATAAGTAGTTATAAGACTCAAAAGTAATGTTGTACTCTTCTTCATAAGATTCAATATGATTCAATGCATGAATCATGCATAATTTAGTGTAAACTTTGTAACAAAACATTCTGTGTAAAAACATTGCTGGGAGACGGAGCACTATTTTCTCATATGTAATGTAACCGTATAAAATGCTCGAAACATCAACTTCGCACAAAATTTGCGGGCAAAACCAAGTTGATGACAAAAAAGTTTCTGAAAACGTGGTATTTATAAAGAAAAATGGTTTTATAACTTAGATAAACTTTATGTTACTTTATGTTAACTGAGAGGTCGAAGGCCCCGATTCTGTGCGGCCGCCGAGCGCCTAAATGAGTGGCCAAAGGCCCCGAATCTGTGCGGCCGCAGGCCGCCAAACTGAGAGGACGAAGGCCGCGAACCTGTGCGGCCGCAGGCCGCTTAACGTACTCAACGTAAAAGGGCGAAGCCCCCGACGAGCGACCAAAGGCCGCGAGCAGCCAAAAGTGAGGACCGCCGAAGGTGAGCTCCTGGAGCAAAATCAAAGAGCAAAGTCTGACACACTTTCACACATATAACCTTCGAAAAACAGAGAGAAAAAATTCGTTTATTTCACAGGACGGATTCAAAGGACAATAGAGAAAGATACGACCGATACAGGGCCCTAGAAAGAAGAGAGCGAGAATGAAAATTTAGAAGGTTAACTTCAGAACAATCCATCTCACTCATTAATTTGCCAAAGTAGGGTTGGCTGGCACTATAGACAGAAGGATAGAAACAGAGATAGGAAGACAAAATAACAGACAGACAGAGAAACAGAGAGACAGAGAGAAAGAGAGATAGGTACAGAGAGATAAAAAGACGCAGAAATAGAGACGCAGAGACAGAAAAAAAAGAAGACAGACACAGAGGAGACACAGATACAGACAGGGAGACCAACAAAGACATACAGAGACGCCGACAGAAAGAAGAGATATAGAGAGACAGAAAGAAAGACAGAAAGAAAGACAGAAAGAAAGACAGAGACAGAGACGCAGACAGAGAAAGAGAGACAGAGAGAGAGAGAATGAAAGAAAGAAGACAGAAACACAGGAGACATAGAGAAGCACAGAGACCGAGAGACAGAGATAGACAGATATACATAGATATAGAGAGACAGTGAGACAGAAACAGAGACGGAGACGACAAAGAGACAGAGTGACATAGTGACAAATAGTTCAGAGACAGAGAGAGAGAGGCAGAGAGACGGAGAGGCAGAATAAGAAAGAAAAAGAGAGAGGAGATAAGAACTGACCGGACGGAGGGAGAAAAAAGGAATGAGTTAGAGTTAGAGCGCTTTGTTTACGGAGAATTGAAGTAACGGACGGAAAGGAAGGGACTGACCGGCCAATCCCACCCGCACCAACTGGGAAAGTGAACGCGTGGTTTTACGCTGATAGACCATACAGACACACAGAAAACGTAGCGTTTTATTATAAAGGATATAAACTTTATGTTACACATTTTTATTAAATGGTGTGAAGTTAAAAAGGTTGCTAATCCAGACAGAAAATCTATCTTGGTGTTGTTGAATATTGCGAAAAACTTTAAAAAAAAAAGTCTGCAAGGGAAATTAAATTATAACAGCAGAATCTGTTTATTGTCAGTTCAGTATATAAGAATTCACAGGAGAATATAAGAAATCACATGTAGGCAGTTTACTATTTTAATCCTATGAAATTGAAATTATAAAAATACTTGAAACATCGACTTGTTTGCACGAGAATAACGGACAACAAATAAAAAAAAAGAAAGAAAAAAGTTGTTGTGGAAGACACAGTGTCGAAAGTTTTCAAATTTATGTGATTGAAAAAAAAACAGGAAAACACAATTTTATTTTTAAATTTGTGAACTTCATGTTCCACAATCTTCTTTAATTTTCTGAAGTTGCATAAAACGATGCTAATACGAACGCATAGAGTTCTTCGCTGTTGTTGAAATTCACCGAAATTTTACGATTATTGTCAATTATGCCGAACAAAACATGTTGATGTGTTAACACAAATATCGCACTTTTAAATTTCCACTTTTATTGCAAAGATATATAAAAATTAGTTCAAAACACTAAAGCTTGCCGGACATTGAATAATTGCTGAGTAAAAATCAAAGCCGATTTACGAAATTTTTGAAACACCGTGATGTTGCTGAACCCTAAAAGCAGAATTTGATGTAAAAACTGAAAAAAAACAAATTAAATTAAATTAAATTTGCCTCAAACACTGACGTCACTCATATTTAATTATGTGAAGTAAAAAATGCTCCAGTACGGATTTTCTTGTTATCCTGTTTTTTTGAATGCATATGACCTTTTTTCCTTCAAAGAATGTCTTTTATCTGGAGAAAGTTTTCTACAAAATCTTTGGAACACCGAATTGATATACACAAGGTTTGGAAACTATAAATAAAAATTTGCTTGAAAAAAAGCAGAAAAGTACTAAATCAATCGGAGTTTTAGTTTTAGTTTCAGTTTGCTTCAGAAAATCAAGAAAAATATTGAAGACTCGTGAACAATTCAGTTAGCAATTATTAAAAAAATATTACATAAAAAATACAATTTCAGTTTTAATAATTTATGCGATTTTTGTTTATTTTTATGTGTGTCTAACCGTTTTCAAAAAATATTTTTTTTGCTCCGGGAATTTTTCCAATAGTTCATGTAATCCTTAAGTGTAAAATTGGGTTTTCTACTATTAAAACTATTAACATCTTGTTGGAAAATGGTTGTTTAACAATTCAATAAACACATACAAAAGTAACACTTTTACTTTTTGATCCACTGTTTCAAACATTGTTTAAAAAAATGTTTTAAATATTCAATAAGTAGTTATAATACCCAACACTAATGTTGCACTGTTCTTCATTTGATTCAATGCTCACAAATAACGTTATTTTTTCAATTCCAAATGTCTCAAAACTCCTCGTGGAAGAAAAGTTGAATTTTGACTATTCTCGATTTTCTAAATTATGTTTTGCTAAACAGTCATGAATTGTGATATGGCCCCTGTCATACAATAATGTATCAGTTTTTATTTAAAAAATTTCGATGTCTATTAGAACGGAAAACTATCTCCAGAAATTCAATAGTCTTTTGTGAAATACATGAAACATCGACTCGTGGAACACAAACAAAACAAATACGACAAGCAAAATATTGTCTGTTTGAAATAAAATTGACGTTTTTTACAGCTCTCTCGTACGTTTTTAAATGCCTTTTCAGTATATTTTTTGGCTTATGTAACTTTTTAAAAATTTGCCCATTTTATCTAAACACGTGTTGTTATAAATCACTTTAAACACTGTCTCTGTGTCGAAATTAAAGTTTTAATGCTTGAGAAAATGGTAAAAAAAAATTTTATAAAAGAAAGTTTTGCATTTCAATCTGTTTCTATCACAATGTTTCAGAACAATAATAATGGTTCAAATGATTTGCGAATAACGGTATTCACGACAAGTAAAACAAAAAAAAAAAACGATCAGCGTTCATTTATTCAAGCAAAAATGGTCTTTTTTCTGTCTTTTTGTGTAGATCATTCCTGTTTTGGTGATTTTTTAAAAACTTTTTTTTATAATTTTTCTAAAAATTTGCTGAAACACGTTTTAAATTTTTTACATGATTTTTACCGTTCTATTTTGTTTTTTGTAATCTGCGCCAACCAAAAATTTGTTTCCAATAGATTAACATTTGCTTAATTCCTTATAATCCGTTCACCTCATACGCTGTATTTCTTTTGTTTCAAAGAAAGAAACAATTTGATCCTCAATGACAAAAAAATTAAGAAAAAGGCCCTTTTTGTAAGCAATTCTTTTCAATAAATTTTGTTATTCGAAAAATTTAAAGTGCGAATTTGTTTCCAACAAATTATATGTCATTTAACAGGGATTTTCCTTAAATTGCGTCGTTTTTCAGTTTTTTCAGTTAGATTTTTGCTTTATCCAATTTGCCCCCTTTGGAAAAATTAAATTCTGTTTTACGATATTTGAATCACTGTTTTCTAAATACAAATTTTGTTCTAAAGTTTAGATGAAATGTTTTTCTTTGTTTTATTTGACTAATAGGAACTGTTTTCGTGAGAAAAAAAGTTCCGGTCACAGAGATATTTTTTCTATATATTTATTCTTTGGATTATTCATCTTATACATTAAGTCCGACAAAAACACGTTTTTTTTTGTATGCTTTTGCTTAGTTTCCGAGGTGAAACAAGAAAAAAAAATAAAATTACAATGGATAAAATAAAGTCTTTATTGGCAGTGGTCAGATTTTTCGCAATGGAGCTCGTTAACCCAGTTAAAAGTTTTTTTTTTGAAACATTGGATCAAGAATAGTTTTTTAACGCAAACAAAATGTTGATTCTTGTTTTGTTTTAATCGGGTTTCGCACCAAAAAAACCTAGATATTTGGAGGGTGTTTAGGAATTTTTCGGGAGCGATGGAACAAAAATCGATAATTGTGAAATTTAAAGGACCCACTTTGAAATGACGTGTTTCTATATTCTGATTTTCAAAAGACGGCATTTCTGTAAGAGCAGTCCCCTCGCGACAAAAAAATCAGACTTGGCCCAAACTTTGTAAAAAAATAGGTTTTTGACGTCTAGACAGCATTTTATGTGTTTTAGGCAATTATCGAATTTTGGCGCCGGGTTACGGTAGGGTTTTTATAGTCTGTTTCCAAATAAAGGTCGGTTACTTTTGAGCCGTCGTCGTTTTTGCTCCTTTTTAAACACCAACTATTTGAAACATTGATGTGAGTAGAAATAAAAAATGCGAAATAGCGCAGTAAAAGAGGAGTGCGCAGACAATCAAAATATTACGGCGGGACCTAATGTACCATCCTTTGTGCCGTTTTTAGAAAACACACTATACAGCAGTTTTTACACGAAAGGCCTTTATTTACTTCTGTTAAAAAATCTGTTGAAAAATCGTTTTTTAAAAGTTTTTTTTGACAAACGTAGGTCGTTAATATTTCACATTAAACGTTTTTCTTTTGTAGCAAAAAAAGGGCACACAAAAAGCTCAGAAACGCTCAGAAAGTGACTAAAATGCAGAAAAAATTATGAAAAGTCACTGTTTACTAGCCCTAATGGCGAAATTAAAATATTGTATATTTAATTGAAGTCAGCAAATGAAACTGAATCAAATAAAACTGACTTTGCGAAATTCGGCCAATTTTCGTCCAAGTTACAGTGCCCTACAGTAACCCGTACTCTACAGTAACCCGGGACCTTAAATCGATAGCTGTTTAAAAGACTCCAAATGTTGTCTGGAGGTCATATATAGTTTATTTCCCATGACAGGGAGGAGACTTTTCAACCACCTGTATTTTATCGTATTTAACCATGGCCAATTTGAAATATTGAAGTGAATAACAATAAAATGAAGGAAATAGCACTGTGAAAAAGGAGTGCGCAGACACCTAACTGATCGCGGCGGGACCTAATGTGCCATCCTTTAATATTTTGGCCAAAAACCGGGGCCCTTTTTTGGAAACACACCGTAATTGTATTTCACAAAATTTGGGCATAATCTAATTTTTCAATGTAATCGGTTCTTGAACAACTCGGCATTTCCAGAAATCGCGTCGGAACCAATAAAAAAACCCGAAGCAGATGTGGAAATAGAAGAGATTTATTTTAAAAAAAACATGTGTTTTTTGAAAATTTAATTTTACACTTCCCTTTATTCCAATAACATGTTTTTCAAACAACTATTTCCGCTTTCTTTTGTTCAGTTTTTAATCTACACGTGACAACCAATAAAAGCAAAACTTCTGTTCCCATGTTTTTTTTCTTCTGTTCCCATCAAGCAAAAGTTCTATTCCCATGTTGTTAACCTTTTCCCAATTCTGTAAAATCAGTTTATCTCATTTTCTGTTTTACCCTTGTGTTTCAAGGAATAACGATTTTCACGTCAAAATATTTATTCCTTGTTTTTATACAAAACAAATTTAAAAAATCAAATTATAATAATCCATTTCATAGACAGTGCGTACAAACAATGTTTTTCGCGAACATTTAAACTTTTCCGATTCTATTCACTTCATTTTGTTGGCTTTGCTTTGTTTAACAAATTTGGCGTTTTCCTATGGGTATTTTGATTGAATTTTACTTTTTTTCGTATTGTTTAAAAAAAACATATCCTGTTTGAACCAATAAAATCAAAGAATTATAGGGCATTTCCAAATCTGAGACAAGAAAAAGGGGATTTTCCTAAAGGACTAGGTACAATGGGTCCCGCCGCGATCGTCTAATTGTCTGCGCACTCCTCTGTTACAGTGCTATTTCGCATATTTTATTGATATTCACTTCGATGTTTCAAATCTTCAATCGTTAAATACCAAGGAAATCCAGGGTCATTCAAAAGTCGTCGTCTCAAGATTGGAAATATACTATAGCTTAAGTAACTGGAAGAAAAGGAATGTTCACTTATGAAATATTTGAAACACCAACATGCGGCTAAATGAAACAAAAAACAACATAATTCGAGTTAAAGCAATATTTTGTTTCAACATTCAAACATAATTGTTCTTTAGTTTAATTTTTGCACGTAAAAAAGCCAAAAAAGCTTTTTTCCCCCAGTTTGCTATTCCTTTTCGTAATTTTTTAAAACTTTGTCTACCTTTATTGCCGTTTTTTGAGCTTAGGTTTCAAAGACCACATTAAAGGAACATGAACCATTTTTTCGTCACTTTAATTGTTTCCGTTTTTTTACAAATTGAATTTAAAAACAAATTTCTTTTTTCGGCTTTTAAACAATTTTGTAATTATCAAACAATCAAATTTTCTGATTTATGTAAATTAATTTTTGTTTTGTTGCTTTCAATTGTGTTTCGTTGAACAAAATAGGCTTTACAAATCACCATTTTCCTGTTTATGTCAGTTTTCTATTTGGAACTTTAACTTTATCGAATTTATTCAATTTCTTGAAAAATTTTCTATTACAGAGCACCATTTGTATCAACTTTATAGACATATAAATAAAATTATACATATTATTTAAAATGAATCAGCTTTCGAGTATTCACAATGTTTTCGGAAGTTTAGTGAAAGTTCGTTTTGACTTTTTTCTTGTCATTTCGGAGAGGAAAACAAACTTATTTGTGAGAAACAAATTTCAATCACAGTTCGTTTCTTAGTTTTTTGATTTCTTATGTTTAACCTATAGTCAAATCATAGTATTATTCGAACTATAGTCAAATCATAATATTATAATTTTTCTGAAGTCGGATACAGCTAAAACCCGCACCAAATCGGCTGAACTTTTCGTTTTTGTTGGATTTCCATTACTCTCTGTAAAAATTGAAATTCTTTTTCAATTTCTCCCAGAAACTTTATATAAAAAGCACTTCCTACTTTAAAAATGAATATTTTCTCAGAATCAGATTTATATTTTTTGAAAAGCCTAATCCTTTTGTTCGTTTTCATATCTCTGTTTTTTTCAAACGGAAGAATATAACTATTGACTTTAAAAAATGGCTCGTTTTCTGTTTTTTCCGCTATCAGCTTAACATTTCACGGGTTTAGAAAAAATTTCAAATGAATATTTCAATTCTTGCCACGGGATACACTTTCTTTGCAGTTGTGGGAACAGCTGGAAATTCAGTTATGCTTATTGCCATTGCAAAATCTAAGTGAGTTTGCTATCGAAAGTCTGGTTTTGTTAGTGTACACTCACACACTCACACACTCACACACTCACACACTCACACACTCACACACTCACACACTCACACACTCACACACTCACACACTCACACACTCACACACTCACACACTCACACACTCACACACTCACACACTCACACACTCACACACTCACACACTCACACACTCACACACTCACACACTCACACACTCACACACTCACACACTCACACACTCACACACTCACACACTCACACACTCACACACTCACACACTCACACACTCACACACTCACACACTCACACACTCACACACTCACACACTCACACACTCACACACTCACACACTCACACACTCACACACTCACACACTCACACACTCACACACTCACACACTCACACACTCACACACTCACACACTCACACACTCACACACTCACACACTCACACACTCACACACTCACACACTCACACACTCACACACTCACACACTCACACACTCACACACTCACACACTCACACACTCACACACTCACACACTCACACACTCACACACTCACACACTCACACACTCACACACTCACACACTCACACACTCACACACTCACACACTCACACACTCACACACTCACACACTCACACATTCACACACTCACACACTCACACACTCACACATTCACACACTCACACACTCACACACTCACACACTCACACACTCACACACTCACACATTCACACACTCACACACTCACACACTCACACATTCACACATTCACACACTCACACACTCACACACTCACACACTCACACACTCACACACTCACACACTCACACACTCATTCTTTTTATATTTCCAGAAAACTGAAATTTGTTTGTCACTACCTCATTTTCGCCCTCTGCCTAGCCGATCTCCTTCACGTAATGTGTCAGTTTGCAAACACTGTGTCAGTTTTGTCACCAAACTTGTTTAAACAGGTAATTCTTTGAAAATTAAATTTAGTCGATTATCGATTTTAAGTCCACATGCTTTTTCCTGCAAACCCCATTTCTTGCCGGAGGCGTTGGCTCAAGTTTAATCTGTCTCTCACTGGGAATTGACCGTCTGATCGCTGTTTTATTTCCAACTTTGTAAGTGTAACTTTGTAATGCTCATTTTAAATTAAATTTCATATTGTTTTTTTTAAAATTGTGTTGAGAAATGTTCTAAAAATTAAAATTAAAATTCTCAATTGTTTTTGCAGCTATCGTGGTATGGTTAAACGTTACACTATTTGTGCTGTAACGTTTTACTGTCTTCCAGCAGTTGTTTATACTTTGTGGATTTTATTTCTATCTTTTTCAACACGAGAAGAAAAGTTAGTTTTACTTTGTTTAAAAAAGTTTTCTATTCAGGCTTGTTCCTTTCTGTGTTTTACCGTTGGCGCTGAGCCCGACAGCTTCGCCTGTTTTTGCTTACACAAATACGGTTGTAAATCTTCTCATTTGTATTGTTTACTTCGGTACTTGGATAATAGTTAGAAAAGCGAATTTAGGTAAAGTTAGGAAATATATAACCAAAGTAATTTTAAAACGAAAAACAGGCGAGGAAAATTGAAAAAGTTATGAAAGTTTCAATTCAATTAAGTATTTCAAAACAATTTTATACTGTGTTTCCGAAAAACGGCACAGATTTTTGGCCAAAACCTTAAAGGATGGCGCATTAGGTCCCGCCGCGATTTTTCTAATTATTTGCGCACTCCTCTTTTGCTATGCTATTTCGCCCAAAATACTTTCATTCATTCCAATGTTTCAAGTGGCCAGTGGTTAAATATTGGGAAATGGAAGGTAGCTGAAAAGTCTTCGGTCTTTTTGTCGGAAATTGACTATATTATTTTACTACCATTTTGCCCTTTTAACAGAGAAATTCCAGTTGGGAGTAAAACATACAAACGTAGTTTTGTGTTTTCTCCTGTTCGTTGAAATGTGACAAAAATTTCTGTCAGTTTTTTTTCTACAAAAAACTAATTCAAAAAAATGTTTTTGAACCTAAGCAAAAATTTTTATATAAAAAAATACAATTTAAATTCGGGAACGCCGAAATGTGCAATTGTCAGGACAGCGTTTTCAAACTAGAAAGTGACCGTATGGAAATTGAAATATTCCAATTATTCCGGCTTTTTCCCAAACTGTTCCTGAAAACGTTTTTCAAAATTCCTGCCAAATTTTCGTTAGCACGTTTTAATGAGTGTGAAAAGCAACTCAAGGTAATTTTAATTTGGCGGTTATCTGAAATTAATCTTTATCAAAATTAGCATCAAAATTCCACTATCCAATGAAACAAGCTAGCGAATTTATTTGTCCCTTATTACTTTTTCGAGAAGAAAACTTTCTTGATTTTGTTTTAAAACAATGCTTTCTCCAAAGCTTTTTTTTAAAACAAAATCAATGACAAAAATACTTTCTATATAATGAACAAATTTTGTGTTTTCAAGGCACAATTCAAATGCTTTTTGGTATGCGATATTACCCTCAACTACATCATTTGGTCATTTTTGTCATTAATTTCTGGTGGGGGTGAAACATTCAAGTAAAATGTTCATTCTGATCTTTCCTTGGAAATTCCATTTTCTTTTGGAGCAATTTTTACCTCTTAAAAACCAATTTAATTACATTAATATAGTGATATCAATTACAACTTTTCAAAAAAAAAAAAATAGAATCACATTAAACCCGCGAAAATACGAAACTGCTCTTTATATTTCACTTTTCAGGCGAATCCTTCAAAAAAGTCTTCAAATCCATCCTTCTAACAGTTATGCTGGTGGTTTTTGGCTGGTTTGCAACCACAATCATAAATTCAGTATCGTTCATCCTGGTTGATGATCCTTACATTAGAACCCTTCTTCATGTAAATTTTGCAAAAAAAAAGTTATTGAAAATTTGCTTCTTTAGATGTACGCTGGTTTCTTCGTTAACAGCGCTATTTGCTCTAATGTTTTTGTGTATTATTGCATCAGGTTTGTGTTTCAACTAAAAATTACAACATTTTGAAATGTGAAACAGATAGTTAAATTACATTGGTCAAACAAGGTTTTATTATACTATCCGCATATTTGTCAATATAAGAGTTTTTAAAATTAAGAACAACATGTCTAAATACTGTCTTTAACCTTTTAGAAACTCAAATAAAAAATGCGTTTGACGGTTTTTTTCAACCATATCACGCGTTTAACATTTTCCTAACCAAACATATCGTTTTTGACGTTTTTCACAATTTTTTCCAGCGTAAACTTAGCTATCTATTGCATACCTTACAGGTAAGTTTTTTTCAAGTTGGAGAGTTACAGTACCCTGTGCCCTCGATAATCTTTTTCAAGTTTATTTTGTTTTCGCTGCTAGGTCAACTTATGGACCAAATTTTGGTTCGATTGGACCAATTATTCTGCCTAAAGAGATTTTGGGCATCTTTGATATTAAGTCATTAAAATGTTTTACCACCAGTTGAAGAAAAAAAAATGTCTGGAATTCCCAGTCCAGACTGGGATAGAAAATGTTTTTTGTAAAAAAAAAAAAGTCGCTTTATTCTTAGTTATAATTCTTGTTTATAGTTCTGAGTATCGAGAAGCCATCCGTTCAGTCATCTTCAGAAGAAAAACAGTCAAGATTGGAATTGTTTCAAACGTTTCTGTAAAAGTCGATACGATTATTTCCGGTTCGCCGTAATAAAATTAAACTTTTCTGTTTTTTTATATACATATGTCCCTTTGGTTCGATGTTTCAATTTTTTTTCATCTGAAAATATTATTGAAAAAAAGTTACTCTGCAGAACAGCTAACCAAAAAAAAATCATGTGAGTCAACCAATGTTTCAATAAATTTTTAAGACTACGGTTTTTGCAATTTTTGCAATTCTGTCGCATTTTGATATTTAGGCTAAAAAATGTTCCTTTGCCAGTTGTTTCTGGATACAACGATAAAAATTTCTAATCGGCGAAAGTATTTTTTTTATGTGTTTGTTTTAAACATTATTGTTTTAATTACGTCCTGCGTTTCCAAATCGGACTAGAATTTACACTTAAAAATTCTTTTTTCTTTGTTCATATAAAATGTAAAACACAACATAAAAAGAAACATTTACATAAACGTATTTATTTTTTTATTATTGTACAGACTTGTTTTTCGATTAAAATTGAACGATATTTTTAAAACGCTTGTGCTCAATTTAATTGTTTGCGTCAATATGTCAAATACTTGTGTTCCCTGAAAACATAACTCCAACTGGTATTTGGAGCCCAGATAAAGACAAAAACTATGAAAGGTAATGTGAATAAACTTTGGCATTTCCAGTGCGCTTTAGGTTGAAAAATATTTTTAATTAATAAAGGATTTCCGGGTGCGATTATAAAAAAGGGTATCGTCAAAAGATTTGTGATAAGTTTGATTTATTATTTTTGCAGTTTTCCCTGCAGGGTTTTTTGAAGCCAAGGAAAATAGAAAACTAGGATATAAGGGAATATCGTTTTATCGATTTTTTTGTTAACTCATTTTTCTTTTTTGTAGACCCAAAGTTGCCACAACTATAATTTCTGAATTTTCTTTTGAACCTTAAAAAAATCTGAAATCCTAAACTAATAGATCCAAAATCGATTTTTTGAAACTTTTTCTTTTTTTTCTCATTTTTTTGCGCATTTTATGTTTAAAACTGGTCTGAATAAACTGTGTTCTGCAACTTTTCAATAAACTCACTTTAGTAACATTAAAAACTTAAGAATTGTATTTTACATGCTACGCACGAAATGAAAAAAAAACATAGTTATATGATTTCTTGTACGCCATTCATTATTTTAATTTTGTGTCAGTTTGACGTTTCATATTGTTTTTATAGAAAAATTGGTCTGTAAAAAGGCAATGCTTCCGACGCATCGAGAGCCGTTTCTTATCGATACAAAATGAATAAAACATAAAAAATGAAGAAGCTTTATAAAGCGCCGACCGAAATTTACATTCTTAGCTGAACATGCGCTTCCCCATTTTGATTCTTGTCCCTTTTATCGCCTTTGTATCGGCTACGCGCAACGAATTCACCTATACGGTAAATTTTTTACAACACTTTTTTTATAAAGCGTGTTTTTTTAGAAGGAAAGATGTGAAATGGCTGAGAACAACTGTCAGAACCACCCTACTTGTCCTGTCATTTACCAACACCAATTGGAAGCGTGGGTGAACAAAATTTGAAAATTTAAGAAAAATTAATTGTCGCCAAAAAAGGGCTTTGTTGCAGGCATGCGATCGTGCTAAAGTGAATACGTTGAGAAAAAACGCGATTTTTGGTGGAAGGTTACAGATTTCATTAATCTATAAAAACGGGCGAAATCTATAAAAACGCCGAAAAAAATGTAAAAACTTTGAATCATTGACGTGTTTTCATTCATAATAGAAGTACGGTTAATAAAATAAATCTCAATATTAACATTCAAATAAAATAAATAAAATATTCAGGATCGAAAACTGCACCCGTGAGACTGTGACCGTTCTTCGTGACTGCTGGAGACAAACGACTGGCGCATCCAAAAAGAAGTAAAAGGCAGCTGAATAAAGAATTTAGATGTAATACAGTCTGTTTTTCGTAGGCAATGCGTATTTTGTCGTGAATTGTTGATCAGCAATTTTTTAATTTTTCCTGTAGAAGTTACGAACTCGACTGAAATATATTTCTATAGCAGTCGTACGTTTTAAACAAGTTTCTACTAATTGTGAAACGAAGATCCGCAATGTGAGATGCGGCATCTTTGGTTAACTGTAAACAGTAAAATGCACATAAATCGCTTTGTATGACTATTGAAAATAACAATTTGCGTTCTTGGCGGTACTATTTTATTGGTTGAATTTTAATAACACAAAACCTTGTAAAATTTGGCAAAACGTTTTTCTAAACACACCTTTAATTTTTACACAATAGTCGTACTTTTCAAGAACGTTATTACATTTATGAAATATCATTAAAATTAATACGAGCTTTCTATTCTGTTCGTCAAAAGCACACAAGTGCAAAACAACCGAAAAAATTAATTTCATTAAAAGTCGTTATTTTTACCTTTAGCGGTTTGCATCCATATTTGATCATTCATTTATTCTATGTATTCTCTATTCACCATTTCATTTGGCATGTCTCTTCGAAACAGTGACATGATAGGGCTTGCATCTTCTGACAGCCCCCGTTTCACTCAGCGCCTCCATGTGGGCCGGGTGGAAAGGATCGGGATGGAAATCATAGGTTTGGAACAGATTTCCCAGAATCTGAAACCAGCCATTTTAAATTTCAACTCTATTTCTATACCAAGTAAAGTTCAGCTCGAGCCAGAGACTCTCCCAAACAAGCCCTCTTTCCAATTCCGAATGGAATAACGTACAGTTCCGCACCGGTTCCCAAGTGTCTTTCGGGCTTGAACTGAAATATGCATTTTTATAGAATTTTTAAAACGAATTTTTAACCTTTTTGGGCTCGTCGAAGCGCTTTTCATCTGCTAGAAGAAGGGACAGTTGGGCTGTGATGGCAGTTCCTTTTGGGACCAAGTAAGATCCAACTGTGGTATCTTCCGCAGCTACTCGCAAAGCGTTCAGGGTAGCCAAAGCGGAGAGACGAAGGATTTCCTGAAAACAAAAGTTTAAATTGAAAATCAAAAACAGTTTTTCCACAAAACGGTGTTTCGCGATTATTTTTGTTAAAGCCTCCAAATTTTTTGACCATTCTGCAAAACAACTTATCAACTCGTCCGTGAAACGTTTGAAAAATTCACTGTGAAAGACAGGATCATGTCAGCGTAACGAAGCATTAAAGGTAAAATGGAATTCTGTTATCAGTGCAGCATTGAAGAGCACTCACAATTTGTTAAAAACAAGAATTTCTGAAAACGGATTCTGATCAAAATTCTCTTTATGGAAAACTCCATTACAAAAAAATGAGTTATAAAAAGCGCCGAAATGGGGATCGCTGGCCCGATTTATCAATTTAAATTTATAAATTCATTTTTCAAAAATTGGCGAAACGGATAAGTATAAACGGACAAATAAAAACCCTGCGGGCTATTTAGTGTTTTTTTAGGATTAACAAAAAAAATAACGGATTAGAACAGCTTTTAACTACGTGAGATTTGACAAGGTAGTGTGACAATAACGGCGGAGGAAGCCCGGTTTTTTGTCAACATAAAATTTTTTTACACCGGTGCGTTGTTCAAATTTGCAAAATTTGCTGTGTAGTTTCATTTTAAAATCCAATTTCCATTATTTTTTGCTAAAGATACATGTTTCAAGTGTGCTTGAAAATTGTGATTTTCTTGAAGCTCATTTTATTTCAAAAAAGTTTTCTTGTTAACTGCAAAAGACATTTATATTAGCTAACCATTGACAAATGTGGTTGAAAATAATGGGTGAAAATATTTTATTTTAAGTGGAAAAGTTTTTTCACAAAACAGTGTTTCGCGATAATTTTTGTTGCAGCCTCCAAATTCAGCGACATAACTTTTTTTTGACCATTCAGCGATATAACTTTTCAACTCGTCCGTGAAACGTTTGAAAAATGTTTAAAAAAAACTGTGATAATTCTTTTGAAAAAAGTCACTGTGAAAGCCGAGACTCATTGAAGAGTAACGATTCGTTAGAGCTAAAATGAAATTCTGTTATCAGTGCAGCATTGAAGAGCACTCACAATTTGTTTAAAAAAACAGAGTTTATGAAAACGGATTTTGATCAAAATTCTATTTATGGAGAACTCCAAAAAAAAAAACACTTTTGTTTACAAGTTACAAAGAACGTTTGGCGGGAACTATTTATCGATTTTAATAAAAATTTCATAAAGTTGTGTTTTTTTTTTTTAAATTAAAAGACGAACAAAACAAAACGAACATTTGAAAAATATTAAAAATCTGCGGGCACTTTTGTGTTTTATACATTTTTTTGCCAAAACAACTATGTGTTTTTTTACAAGGTGGTTTAACAACACGGGCGATTTAAAAAAAATCCTACTTTATATATTTTAGCTTTATTTCTTTAGTTAATGATTTTCATATTGAAATATAAACTACTTTTTTGCCGTGAAGCGTGATTGTAACGACTGAATTAAATGTGAAATGTAACTATGTATATGGTGTAGCAGTGAAGCGCGTTTACATTTCAAAAAATGACTTGAATAGTTATGTTTAAAAAAATAAAACAACGAAGACACCTCAATTTGGTGGAGACCTCAGTTTTGCTAACCTTTGAGTGATAACTTGATATTATTTATTTCATTGAAATGTTCAATGCAAGGCTTGAAATTAGTTTCTAAAATTTGGTTTAAAAAAACAAAACCTTCTCACTGGGAAACCGAATCCCATGTTAGCCTAACCTAACGGAGGCTATAATCTGATTCGTTAAAATTTTCTACCCAGATAAGCTGTTTTCCGTATTTTTAGCCTTCAAAATGGCGTTTTGGGAGAATTTTTCCTAAATTGGCGCCGAAATGCCATAGAAAGCGACTGTCAAATGCGCCCGCCGCGCTAAAAGATTGAAATTGATTATATGCTTTTCCAATGTTTCAGCGCAAAATGCGCACCCATTTAGGAAAAATTCCATCGCAGCGAAGTTTTGAGGGTGAAAAATACGGATAACAGCTTATATGGCTAGAAAATTTGAAGGAATCAGGTTATGGCCTTAAAACCCAAAAATTTCCAGGACAATTATTTTTTTACTGTGTGTTTGGTAACGTTTTGAGACAAGTTTTGATGAAAAAAAAATCATTTTTTTCGCTAAAATTGTTCATAATAATGAAGAATCAGTTGAAGACAGTCAAATTAAGTTGTTTGATGCAATACATCCGGGTTCACACGGAAATCGACTACTCTGAGCGCGCGAAAGGGCGCGGCGGAGGAGTGTGACACGCGCGTTTCTTTGCGTTTTTTCGTTATGGCAGGGCAGCGTGCGTAAGTCCAAAAAATGTATAAGATGCAGAAAAGAAAGCTTAACAACATATCAAAAACCTGCATTATACTTTTTTGAAACTCGGAAGAAAATGTTTTTGAGTACTTTTCTATCCATATTTTGACTTCTAACAATTTTGGGAAGTGGGAATACGTTTGTGGTGATAATTACAATATTTTTTAGTGTAAAATTTGCTATCGATGGCATACTTAACATATAAGCTTTTTCCAAGTTTGAAGGTAGTTACAGTACCCAGGGGTCAATTACAGTAACCCCATCCAAAAATCGATAATCGATTTAAGGTATGATTTTTTCTATTAGAGGGTCCTAGGTACTTCAGACACCAAATATGGGTTCGATTTGATCACTTTGAATTTTTCTGACCAAAGGTAAATGGACCACTGTCGATTCTCTCAGACATCGCGTCTTACTAGCTAACTGTAAACGCGCTTCGTGAATAATCTTCAAGTACTTTAGCAAAAATGCGAAATATATTTCTACTTGATGTATTTCTATCAGAAATTTCATATGGATTTTAAAAACCTACAGTAATTGTTGCATTCAAGAATGGAGTCGCTGTTTTGTCGGAAAGTTCCAAAGTCCTATTTCCTCCAGTGACAGAATCGAGTTCATTTTGAAGCGTTTTTACAACCTAAAATCTTATTTATTTAAATTATTCAATGTTTCATAAAAAAAACCTGAGGATGGTGGATCATATAGCTAAGTCCCCAATAAAGAGTAGTTGCCGTTGTCTCTTGTCCAGCTATCCAAAGATCGAACAGTGTCAACTTCAAACTTTCCTCACTAAAATTTTATGAAATCTTTGAAAAAAAGGAGTTTCTTACTAAAAACTAGTCTCTGAGTCTGTTTTCTTCATGTGAATGAAGAAAGCGTCGACAAAGTCTTCTCCTTCTCCGGAAAGTTCGTGTTTTCCACTGGTGATGAGAGATTTTCTAGAAATATAAGTAATGTTAAACTTTTTCCTTTTTGTTCTTTTTGTGAAACTTTTCTTTTCACAAAATAAAACTGATTTTAACCATTTGCCATAAATGTTTCGCAGAAGACTGCAAAAAATAAAAACGAGCTGTCTGTTTTTTTTTAATTATGTTCAATGTTTCAGTGATTTTGAGTTTTACGGTGTGCGCAAGATGTTTGGCCTACTGTTTACTTAAATAAAATGAATAATATTTATTATTGTTGATTCTACATTTATAGTCTATTTCCAACAAAACGTTTTCAACTTTTCATCGACTTCGATATCCAACCGCATCTATCCACAATTTGAAACATTAATGTGAATATCAGAAAAATAAGCGAAACAGCGCTGTAACAGAGGAGTGCGCAGACATTTAATTGATCGCGGCGGGACCAAATGTACCTAGTCCTTTAGGAAAATACAATTTTCCTTGTCTCTTTTCAGGAAACGCACTATAAAAGCGCAACTAAAGTTCCAATAACCTGATATAGCACCAAAAATGGCCTATAAAAGTAAAAGTCTGTTTATGGCCGCAGTAGGATTTGCGAGAAGTTTCAATAGTTATGAGGTTTTATCACCTAAATTCTGACGTGCCAAAGTTTTACTGTTGCATTTAACGCATTGAACAATGTGTGGGATCAGTTTGCATTGTATTGGAGAACTTTTAACTACTGAACTAATTTTGTAATAATAGAGCAAAATTGCCATTAAAAATAAAATTGCGTTTCAGATAGGACTTTGAAAATTCTTCGTTTATCATTTATCATAACAAAAAGATGGAAAAAATTCTTTAAAAAATTTCTTGAATTTGCAGGTTCACAATCCACTGTGAAAGTTCATTGAATATACCTCATATCCACAAATGAAAAGGTTTCAAATAAAAGTTTGTGTACATTTTTCTTTCTCAGTCAAAAAAAAAAATATTGCTAAAAAACCGAAATTTTCAATGTTTCTCTCTTTAAGTTAAATTTCAGAAATGGGGCTTATGGGCATAAAAAACATTTAGATCTTTTAAGAAAGTTTCACTACAAAACTTGATTTATTATAGGACAATTTGAAAAAAAAATCAAAATAGTTTTTTTTATTAACGCACGGAAAATGTGATTGATTGAAAAAATTATCAAAAACTTAAAATAACATTCTGAGATTTCCCAGAAAATAAACCATTTTAGGGCATTTTTTCTGAATCAATGTAACAATTGTGAATTCTTGCATTTTAAAAGTACATTTTTTCATTTTGTTTTAATGTTTCAATGATGTAGTCAATGTTCAGAAAAGCGCGCCTGCCATTGATCCTGCAGCCGGAAGACTTTCAATACGAATTCATTGCAAACCTAGAACAAGAACAATTTCAACAATCACAAAATTATTTTTGGTATAAATCTAATTAACGACATGTTTCGGTTTAAGATTTACTGACAGTGCTACTAACTGACAAAATGAAAACGAAATTAAATTCAAAGTTTACAGAATAATTAATTGCGCAAATAAAAAAGTTACTTTTTAAAAATTTTGGTGATTTCTTGCACGTTTCAAATGTAACTATTAACCAATCTATTACCCTCTATGTTGATAAATGTAGGTATTGCTCTGTATTAATCTTTAGCTTTTTGCACTCTCAAACCAAGATTCCCTTTATTCGATCGAATTTCGTGCATTTTTTTGAGGTTCGACCCCGACTTTTTTTGAATTAGGGTTATTTTAAATTTAGACCAAAACAAAAAAAAGTAGTAGAAAACAAGTTATTGAATGGATCCTCAAAATAATATGTTTTAAACAGTTAAAAAAATAAAATTTCATTTTGAGTGACTTTTTACTGGGTGATTTTTATTTTTTAATAAACTATTTGTTTTCTTGAAGAGATATAGATAACCAAAATAACAAAATTGTATTAAAACAAACAAAAAGTAACATTTGTTCAGTCGGACCATAAACGTTAATTCTTTTTATAGATGTCGTGCAAGCCACAATATAGTTACGGGATTGTGCCTAGATGGATTGGGAATTTTTTTTAGAAATTATGCAAAAACATAAAAACATTAAATTAAATATTTAAAGTAAATTTAAAACTAAGCCAGTCTCACCTTTCCTGAATCTGCTCATCCTCAAATTCGCAAATATCAGTCACTGGTTTCAGAATTTCTGCATATCTCTGCTTGAAAGGTGGGATTTTAACAGTCCACTCGTTCAAAAGAAACTCGAACGCTCCCATCGAGTCAATCATTTTATCAGTGGCCCGTTTCAGTCGGAAGAATTCCTTTTCCTTGTCCTAAAGGTGTGTAAAATGAATTTTTCGGCGTTTTTCAAACCTCTGTGAATCGATCGGAAAACAACATTCTGTTGATAATGTTTCCAACGAGTAGTTCGATGAAGTTGTAGGGATCGAAGTTGTAGGAACCTCCGGATTTTTCAATTTGCATGTCCAAGTTGGCTGTTCTGAAAAAATCAATTGTTTTCGCCTTTTTGAGCCACACTATTTCTTTAGTTCCTCATTTTTTCTGGAACGGCGTATTGCGTACTGGGCACCACATATTGATTTTATAGTAAAAAAGGCGGGAATTACTGACATTAGCGTATGTTGTTTCACCGTATTTTAATTTTTTGCAATTTCGGAATTAGCAGTGGTCGTACGAAAATTTTTGAACTCAAAATGCAAAAACTGCTTAGAAAAATGTCAGTTTCAAAATTTATCGAATGTTCTCTAGAAATGCTTTTGAGTCAATGAAACTCTTAACATATAATGTTTCAATTTTCGAATTTTTTTGGGTATTTTTGACCAATATTTGACTTTCAAAACGATTTTCCTTTTCCAGAAAAATCATTGATTTGTTTTGTTCCTTCAAAATTTTCCCAATACGAAAATCGATTGTGAATTCAAAAATGATTTTCAAGAAGGTCAAAAACCCGAAAAAACCTATTAGCTGTGTTTTGGACAAATGTCATTATGTGTCAAGGAAAACGCCTTTTTCAAAATATAAATTGGTACAAAATTAGTGATTTACTTTAATTTTGTAATTTGGACTACTTTCAAAAAACATTTTGTGTTCTGTGGGCAACTACCGTGACCCAAAAAATTTAATACCGACCTAACAATTTCTGAAAAACGATTTTTTTAGTTTGAGGAAAGTTTTAGACTTCAACGTAAACGGAAAAGACTTTCAAGTTTTCTAAGATCGTGTGTTGGCCTCAAAAGATCAACTGAATGTTTCATTCTGGTTTTAGAACTTTGGAATAAGAAGATTTCAACGGTCGCTATCAGAAGTATGTTTTAGATGAATCTCCAAGTTACTGACTTTGATACAAAATTATAACTTCAATTTTGAAAATGGTCTAAACAAGTTTATAAAAGTTTGAATAAACCCAATTCGAAAGTTGTAAATCCGTTTTTTCAGTTTTTTTATCCCTTGTTTTTTTATCCACTTTCAGAGACAGTGTTTAAAAAGATTATTTAAATGCTTCACTCTAGTTTTATAGTTTTGCGCTGAAAGGATTCAAACAGTCTCTTCATCATTTTGTTGGTAAATTTCTAAGTTTTTCAGTTCGCCCGTGTAAAATTATGGAATTCAATTTTGACAATGGTATATAAAAGTTTATACAAGCTTGAATGTACACAGAACTATAATTATTGCAAATCAGTTCCTCAAGTCAAAAATTCATCAAATTAACAACAAATTAACAAACACTTCGCAGCAACATAGTACTTTTCCTGAAGATACAAGAAACGGTACCTTCTCCCACAATTTACACTGCTTTTTCGCTATTTTTTTTATTTTATTCACGAGTTTCAGATCGTTATTTGTGACAACAACCAAAATTTGACATTTTCAGAGGCATTTGGATAAACAAAATTTTGATTTTATTTTGAAAAACAAATTTGTAAATCCGTTTCTCAAATCAACATTTCACCAAATTAACGACACACCCGTTAGGCGGCAACATACCTGAAATCATATTCCAGAAGAATCCGGTCTTGCGAGAGATTTCTTTCCAAACCGAAGTTTCGCAATGTGTGCAACGAGAACCTTCTTTGTTCGCTCCAGTGCTGTCCATTTGAAGCGACAACACCTCTGCCATCTAAAACATGATATAAAAAAACGAAGCTAGCCCAGTTTCATTTTGTTTTGAACAACATGATGTATACAAAGAAAGAAAGACTACTTTGTTGGTGGACCTCCAAGATTTTTCGGTGGACCTTTGGCTAAAGGTACGCCGAAAAATCCAAAAAAATGCTCACTTCTTTCCAAATCCATGATGAACACGTCCGGCCTATTCGCAAATGAAGCGCCCTTCTTCACCATTACGTCATGAGCAATTGTGTAGTCAGCGATGTTCACACTAGCCAGAGGACCGAACCAAGGGGTGAAAACGTCACCATACTCCTTAAAACTTTTCGTTAAAACATATACTTTGGCTGACCTGTCTCCATTGCTTCAACACCGCAGTGATAGTTCCTAGACGGATGACTCCCCAGGCAATCTGATGGAGATTTCCAATGAGGGGAAGAGGGGTAGGGCCTTAATAGGGTATCGTTTTGGAAATTATGCAACATTTTACTGTCTAGAAGAAGTGTCACAAGTGGCATTGCAAAAAGAGGAAAACTTTGCTACTTGATTGAAAAATTAGATTGATGAAAGAATTCTCAAAAAAAAAAAATCACTACGCCAATATTCCACAATTTTTTCACTTTTCGCATATGTTCTTCTAATTAAGCTTATACTGAAGGCTAGAAATGATCCAAAAACTCGAAAAATTGAATTATCTTGGCACTTTTGCATTAAACAGCGAAACAATGCCACATTAACTTAATTTTTTTTTAATTGCTTCAAAATCAAGCTATTTGGCTCATAGTGGGTTTATTTAAAAGCAAATAGTTTACGAATGACGGGCAAGCGTACCACAAAAGTCGGTGTCTACTTTTCAAGTTAGAAAACGCGCAAAAAGTTCCAAAATGTGGCAAAAATTCTGGTTTTTTGATTATAACGCTTGTGTGTATCAATGTTTAGAAATCTGCGTTAACGCGTCGGATTATCCAAACATTTCTGCCAAAAATTAAAAGTTTAAAGTTGAAAATATCCAATGCCAGTGCATTCAAAATTCGCTTTGAACGAACGAAAACGTCATGTTTGGGGCGTCGGCACCGGGAAAGCGTCTGACAAAGCCAAGCACTATTTTTGTCAGCCGCTTTTTTGGAAAAAAGGTACCTCAAAACTCACAAATAAGCAGATGATTTGGAAATTTCGAGCAGTTCGATTTGAAATTTCTTAAAGTTTACCTGGTGGGAGGCGTTTCACGGCGAGGTACTGCTTCAGAAGGAGGTAGCTCACAACCGATAATCCAATGAGAAGAAGAATCATCTGAAATGACCTCAAGATTTAGATTTTTTCAATGCTAACAGACGTGGTTTTAACAGAATACTAACAAACAAAATTAAAAATGTTTTAGGTGCAACATTCATATGAAGAAATTGTAAATCTCACGGATCACAGAAATATATTCGAAAACTTTTATTTGCCGAAAAAAATATTCCGATCCTTCTTCTTGAAGATGAGCAACTAATCTTCTTTTAAATTTGTAAAACAATCAGGTATAAAGTTTATAAACCTGTTCAAATGCGCTCGGTTTTTCAGAAAATCTTGTACTATTCATTCTTGCAAAACTACATCATATCGGTACATTCAGTAAAAACATGCCCTTCACAAAATGTAGCTCATATCCGAAACATTGAGAAGAAAAATGTTAAAAAAACGTTTTTTTTTAGTTTTCCAAAAAGAACATTTTATTGCGGATCATTTTTTATATTTTAACATTTAAAAAAACACAATAAAGCGTTCTCAAATCACAAAAACAGATACGAAGTTTATTTAAAAAAATGTTTTTCTCTGCTGTCTCGCACACCAAAAATTGAATAAATAATCTTCGGGGTTTACTTTAAAACGCTTGTGAAACAGTTACCACAAACTTGGTAAAAGACAATTAAACAATTTTCACACAAGGCATAATTTCAAGAAAACATTTTTAAATTTTCTAAATATACTGAGACTCGCACATTGAAGGTAAAGCTTTGAATTCATTTTGAATCGAAAGCAAAATTCAAGAAGCTTCAAGTGTGAAAAAACAAGAGAAATCTAAGAAAAAAATGTATGCAAACAAATAAAATAACAATTATAGTGTTTATCTGTCTCTTAAACAAGTTCAGTAGTGATGTTCATAAACTTCAGACACTTTTACGAAACATTTATATGCAAAAGTAAAAAAAGGAGTACAATTAAATGATTTCCAGTTTTAGGATGTTTTCAACCAGAAGTCAAAGCCCCGCTAACGCGGGTCTTTGCCTTCTGGTTTCGGCGGCCTTCGGCCGCTGAGATAGGCAGCCTGCGACTGCATCGGTAGGCGGCCTTCGGCCGCTGAGATAGGCAGCCTGCGGCTGCTACTGTAGGCGGCCTGCGGCCGCTCATATAGGCGGCCTTCGGCCGCTGAGACAGGCAGCCTGCGGCTGCATCGGTAGGCGGCCTGCGGCCGTTCATATAGGCGGCCTTCGGCTGCTGAGATAGGCAGCCTGCGGCTGCATCGGTAGGCGGCCTTCGGCCGCTAAGATAGGCAGCCTGCGTCTGCATCGGTAGACGGCCTTCGGCCGCTATGGTAGGCGGCCTGCGGCCGCTGAGTTAGGCAGCCTGCGACTGCATCGGTAGGCGGCCTTCGGCCGCTGAGATAGGCAGCCTGCGGCTGCATCGGTAGGCGGCCTGCGGCCGTTCATATAGGCGGCCTGCGGCCGCAAATTTTTCACAAACTTTGGATAAAATGTTCCCCATGGCCGATTTGGGGGAAATGAAGGGCTGTACCTATTTGCTTATTACGTTACGCTGCTAACAAAGTGACAACTGCCAAATGTTTATAAGGATCTTAACTCAGAAGACGTCGTAACAGAATACTAACAAACAAACTTTAAAACGTTATAGGGGTAACATTCATATCATGAAATTGTAAAACTCACGACACGCATAAATTCGAAAACTTTTATTTGCCGAAACAATTGGCGTTCGCAATTCATGATGATGAGCAACTACCATTTTAAAATGTTTGTAAAACAGCCAGCTGTTCAAAATCTTTAGCTACATTTTTGAAACAGTTAGGAACAAAAGTTTAAAAAATGTTTTCTTAGAAAAAGAAAATGAGTGATAAAACTTGATTTCCTTTTCGAACGCCGATCCTTTTATAGTAGACTAGTCGCCGACAAACAGGTCATATCGCAATCACGCAAAAGGCACAGAAAGTGTCGTAGTCGCTGAAAAAAGACATTTTGAACTGTAAAAACATTTTTTTACCTGACTTTTTAAAAATTACCTTTACAGAAACATATTTAGATGGTCAAAATATTTCTTACATTTATTTCAAAAAGAGTTCAATGAAAGCCTAGCAAAAAATTGTCTTTTTTAACTTTATTTATCTATTAATGAACCGAGTTGCGATGAAACAGATATTTGAACACTTTCAGCACAAAAATGGAACAAAAAACGTTTTTACAAATAGAGTATGTGCTTTGTATTTAACTTCGTTCAATTATAGTGATGTTGATCTCAAAGATTATTTTTTCACCCTATCAGTCGTATCAGGAACCGGGTTGTGTTGTGCCTTTGTGGTCACACAGCACACAGCAGAAAACTCAATTTCTTGCAAAAATGTTATGAAACTTTTTTGGTCATTTGAATGTTTTTATAAAAAAACAATTAATTTAGCAGCTGAAATTTTTTGTTTTCGTTAGACGTCTGGATATATTTATTGCAACAATGGCTCAAATCACCCGACTTTCGACTTTTCAAACTTTTTTCGAAATCTTTTTTTCCGAAACAGTTGTTCAACGATTTCAGAAGAAATAAAGGCTTCAAAAGTGTTTCAGAACCTCCAAGATGAACTGGAAAATGTCAAAGTAGCATAATTTTCGGCTACATTCTATTGAAATGCGAACGCTTTCGGAAAAAAGTTGAAAAATATTGAATCAATTTGAAACATTAAATTTAAAGTCACTACGATTTTTCCGCATTTCCTCATGAGGGAAAAACGAGCTGATCGAAAATCAAAAAAAAAACTCGATTAAATTTTAAACCTCGTAAAAAAGTCGACCACATTGCGGACAAAAAAAAGATGAGAAAATGAGCTAACCAAATGCCTTTGAGTTTTGCTAAATTTTACCCTGTTCCATGGAACACAAAATGGAAACCTTTTCCTTTGAAAATAGCTTTTATTAGAAGGTTCAATTTTGAACTTTGAATGTCAGGTGGTTAATTTCCGGGTTCAAACCGTTTTGCGAGAAATACATGGTGGTATAAACGGAAATTATACTTTTAGTAATATTTCGAACAGAAAATTGCCGGAAACATTTTCGCGAAAAGTTGGACTATTATTCATAGTTGAAACATTAGATGAGCAGTCCCGGCGATTTTGAAGCATTTGTAAAAAAAAAACGCGACTCTCGACATTTTCGAAACGGATTTTTTTTTCAAAACGTGCGACGACTTCAGAAGATTTAAAGACTTCAAAAGTGTTTCGTAACCTCCGAGATGCACAGGAAAATTTCAAAGTATTTCAAAGTAGTATAAATTTGAGTTATATTCCATCGAAATAATGTGAATTTGTAGCACTGTTATTGCACATTCATTTTCAAACTTTGATTCGCAGGTAGTTAGGTATATATTTGAAGTCGCTAAGCGAAAAATGCAATAAGGTGTAAACGAATTGGTTTTTTATCAAAATTTGAAAGAACAGTTTTGGAATATGCAGCTCTTTCGGAAAAAGTTGGAAAATAATGTACAAATTTGAAACACATTGTGCGGATGGCCATTTTTTTAAAAAATTGAAATCGAACACAATGAGATGAGAAAATGAGCTAACCAAAAGCATTGGAATTGTCAAAATTTTCTCCTTGACAATCCCCCTTGACAATCGCTTCAATTGGAAATGTTACACTATAATTTCAAAAAAAACACAATGATCTCAAAAACTAGAATTGTAAGAACTAACTTTTCGTTGCATTTTTCAATCAATGATTTTGAGAAAATTACGAGTTTTTAGCACTGTGATTACACATTCAATTTTGAACTTTGAATCTCAGGTAGTTAATTTCAGGTTTTAAATCGTTTTGCGGAAATACATGATAAGATAAACGGAATATTAATTTTTTTGTAATATTTCAGTCAGAAATTTTGCTCAAAACGTTTTGGTTGGAAATTACTGTTCCTGGTTGAAACATTAGGGCGATTCTGCAGCATTTGCAAATAAGATTTTTTCCAGTATTTCCCGAAAACTTTCGACAAATTATTTTTTTGTTGTTGTTGAAAAATTACTAAAAACCAAATTTTTGTTTACGCCAACATGTATTCCTCGCTGAACTGTTAAGAAACAAATATAACTGAACTGTTAAGAAACGAAAATCAAATAACAAATGCTTTAGACCCTGAAAAAAGCCGAGCAAAAATGTTTTCATAAAAAATGCAAAAAAAAAAACAATATTAATAAAAAAATTAAATAAAAACATTTTTTAAGGACAAGCCGATTTAGGAAATGAATGTCACAGTTCCCCAACAAATACGAAATGGAAAACTGACTCCCGTTTTTTATTTGAATTTTATTTCCTAACTTATGAAAACAAAAAGGGGGTTGCTGGTCTAGCGGTCTAAGGCGCGGCTACCACTCGAAGGGTCACAAGTTCGATCCCGCCCCGGGTCAACCCAGCCTACTACGCTTCGGCGAAGGTACAGTGGGTAGTAGACGAGTCTACGAAAGTAATACGCCTGGAGAAACGTTGGAACGCCAGGAAGAGAGCCTCAACCCCGCCACCGGGCTTAGCCGTTGGTTCCCGCAGGTACTACAAACCTTGATACGGGGGAAACTTTACTTTACTTTTATGAAAACAAAATGCCATGGTTTCCAATTCACGAGAACTGAATGTGTGAATGTTTTTTCATAAAGCGATGTTCGCATTCAACTCATTGATTCAATAAAACTTTGAAACATCTGAGCTAATTAATAATCTGGAATGTGTGACCTTTACACTTCCTTGGTTGTTTTTCAATTCTTCGTAAGAAACCGACATTTGCCCCGGAATTATCATCCTTCTTCAGAATGTAGCCTAAGGCGCTCTATGGTCTTCTTTCTATTTCTTTTGATTCACTAGACATGCGGAAAATCGGCTTAGTAAGGTTAGATGCTGTTCTGAAGCTCTTTCAAAGCTTTGTATTATACTTAGACAAGAGGAGAAACGTGTTTAAGAAGGTTTTCTAAAACGTGAAATACTGAAAAGTATTTCACGTTTTAGAAAACCTTCTTAAACATGTTTCTAAAAAAACTTACGTATTAATGAATATTGGCGTTTCCTCAGTTTTTCAGCTACACTCCCTTTATTTGGTTTAATACTGACTCATCATCTTTTTGATTACAAATTTTATTATTTTTTTTGTCGGACTTAAAACATTAAAAAACCGTTTGACATGACACAATTAAACGAAGTTTTGGAACGTTGTTCGCTGTCTTTTTGAGATTCATACATTTTCTGTGTTTAAAAAAAAATGTTTGTTTATTTTTTCCCTTCTAAAACAAAATTTAAATAAAAATTACTTTTACATTACGCCAAAGTTTTGTCTTTTTGTCAAATCTTCATTTGAACTGGAAAAACGCTCAATTGTGCAAATTTTATAGGGTCTTAGAATGGATATATGGCTGACTGTCCTTGGCATTGGATATTCTCTTTTTGCCATTGTTGGGGTCACTGGAAACGGTATTATGTTAATGGCTACCTTAAAATCAAAGTAAACTTTTTATATTTTTCAACAAGTGACTTTTTTCCTTCTAGGAAACTTCAATCAGTCTGCAGTTATTTAATTTTCGTTATTTGTTTAATGGATCTTCTTCATCTTCTTGGGCAAATTCCAAATGCATTCACACTATTTGTAAAAATGGAATTTAGGCAGGTATGTTTTAGAAAATTGGTTGGTACAAATTGTTATTGGCTGCAGCTATAATTACAATTAAATTAAAATTCATAAATTTTTCAGAAAAATTCGACAAAAAAGTTTTTTGTAATATTGTAATCATTTCAGTGTTTCACTTGGGTTACAAATGAAACACTACTTCTTTTTTATGTTTCAAAGAGGAAACCTGTTTTTATAGTCGTCGCCAATGCTAACTCTGTGCAAATGACACCAGACGCGAATTTGCGTACGAAAATCTTGTGTTTTAGGATACGTACGCAATACTGCGTCAGGGTTACATTTGCGAATCGACCAAGAAGTAAAATTGGCGAAGAGTATATATATTTCCAAATTTAAATCGTTTCCTGGGTTTGGTAACAACTGAGTTGCACAGGTGCACATTAATTAATTTCTACGGTCATGGTGAAACATTCATGACCCAAACATCAAAATCAAAAAAATGGTGTTTTGGTGTAAAAGTTAACCGTTCAAATTAATTTCTAGATATGATAAAATTCGAGAATTTTTAGTTTTCCCTTATTACCTAGACCTAAATTCTACGACAAATTGAATGAGTTAGGTCTCGATTCTCGAATCGTAAGGGTGAAACCGTGGTGATCAAAAAACGTCTTTTGGAATCAGTTTTGTGGCTATATTACGCGTTTGAAATGAAATTGGAGTTTTGATGGTAAAACAATTTGTTTTAAGTAAAAAGTTACTAACACAATCGAATCACTAGCATCTCGATTAAACCACTTTGAAAGGAGTTATGATATGTTAGGCCACCAATATTTCGCTGTAAAATTAAAACAGACGAATGCAAAGTGATTTTTGCACTAGTTGGTACAGAATTAACGTTTCAGCTCAATAAAAGACAAAAAAATTTATTGTGAGCGAGGGTCGCTCAATTTACTCAGAAAAAGTGTCATAAAACGTTTAATTCTTCTTTTAAAGTCAAACAAACGACAAAATTGTAACAGAAATAAACCAAAATTTTCCATTTTCTGCTAATTTGACAATTTGCAACCTTTGGCTTTTTGTTTCATTATCTTTCAGTCATCACATAAATTCTAAAAAAGTTGCTTTGTGCCAATATTTCACTGTGGAAATCGATTTCACCAATATTTTTCAGTCTGTTTGCTTCTACCTCCTTATTCTCCCATCTATCGGCGCAGTCTCGTGCAGCCCTATTTGTCTAGCTCTCGGAATTGACCGCCTTTTCGCTGTTTTATTTCCAACAAGGTAATTTTTCAAATTACTTCATTTCCAACGAATGAGTAAAGAATTTTACAAATTTTAAAGGACTTTGGTCCTGCCACGATATTTTTAAATGTCTGCGCACTCCTCTTTTACAGTGCTCTTTCATTTATTTCATCTCTTTTAACTTCAATGTTTCAGATCGTTTTTGGTTAAATACCAGAGAAAGTAGGTCGCCCCTTGACTCATTTAAAGGTCACGTGACGTCATCAATCGATAATGACGTCATCGATCGATAATCGAGCTCCATATTGCTAATTATTTGCCAAAAAGCAATCAATAACCCTCTAATCTAGCCTCCACAAATCGATTTCTCGATTATCGATCGATGACGTCATTATCGATTGATGACGTCACGTGACCTTTAAATGAGTCAAGGGGCGACCTACTTTCTCTAATAGCAGCCATTTTTCAAGGTTTCCCGAAAGTCCAAAACCATCCCTCGGAAACAGACTATAATAAGGCAAAAAAAAATTTTTTACCTTTTTTTTAAAGCGTTAAAATGCTATTTTGGCACAAGTACGCAAATATGCGTGGAGCGAAAAATGTGTAGCTTCACGCTAATTTTACCAACTATTTTTCCAAACAGCAAAATTTAGTTATCGAATCTTTCACCACAAAATAAAAATGGTTTTGGTGGCTTACATGACCTTTCCTGCATTGTACTCAATTTGGAAAAAGTTGAAAAAGGCCCCAAATGACTTAAAAGTTATTTAATCTAAGAATATTTATAATTGTGTCTCAAACAACCTAAGGTTACGAGGTTAAAAACTATTGACAATCGTAGCCTTTTTTTCAAACAAAGGTCTAGGAAAATACATAAAAGTTTAATTTTTACAAATTATGTAAAATTAAATACATAACATTAAAGAATATAGTCATTTTGATGGCGACAAGTTCTCTGAATATGGAACTTCGCGCCCATTTTTTAAATAATCTGACTTGAAACATTTCATTTGGTTAAGGATTTCTGCAGAACGCGTTTTGCGTTAATTGTCAATTTTCCGCTATATATTGCGTTCAACCAACTGTTCTTTTTGACTTTTTTTCAGGCGTTGAGGTGCGTAACCAAGGAAGGTTGCAAAAAAAAATTTTATAGTTTAGCCGACAGTATAATTGATCTTTAAAAGTATAAAAGAAATTGTTTTTTAAAGTAACTTTAAAATATATATATTTGCAACAGTAAAACCAAATGCGATCACTTGTCTCAGATGAACGAATTTCTATACCCCATTTCCAACGAATAAGCAAGGATTTTCACAAATTTTAAAGGACTAGGTACCTTTGGCCCTGCAACGATCTCGGATTCACTTCAATGTTTCTAATCCTTTTTGGTTAAATACGTGTCATTTTTCAAGATTCCGCCAAATTCGAAGAGCTTACCTTGGAAACAGACTATAATATTGCTTTAAAACATTCGATTGACAATAATCGTCGGTACCAATTGTTTTCGCTAAAATTTCAAGTATTCATCTCAGAAAAGCTTGCGAGAAAAAAAGAACTATTTTTCTCTCTCTTTTTTTTAAATTAAAAAATCACAAGAAACATTTTATTTCTCCAAAAAGTTTGGTTATTTAAAGGTTTCAAAAATCATTCATTTTTAGGAACTTCATTCAAAAGCATTTTTCTCTCCATTTCTATAACCGTTGGAATCGTCGTATTCGGCTGGTTGGCGACTATGGCCATTAATTCCATTTCATTAACATTAATTGAGGATCGATATACTTTAATGATTATTGAGGTACAAATTAAGTAAATTCTCGCAAAAATCCAATACATTTTCAGTTGGCTTCCGGGTTTTTCGTCAACACTGCGACGTCATCGAACATTTTTGTTTATTATGTAATTAAGTGAGTTCATATTTCTAAACATAAAAGAAATTGAAATCTTTTATAACATTCATTAAAAATTGAGAAATTCCTTTTGCCACAGGAAGATTGCTTATTGTGGAAAAGGTAAGCGCTTCAAAGAGATTCGAAACATTCGTCAAACCTTTTTTTTTTCAAACTTATTGACATTTAGAAAGTGAATTTCACAGTTCCCCATTTTTACGAATCGAATAAAAAATTGAGAACATGTAATTTTATAATTTTCGCTAAAGAAATCAAAAATTAATTTTCAGCTGCGAGTACCGAACGGCAATTCGGAGCATTTTTTGCAAAGCTGAAAGAAGAACCAATGGATCCACAAAATCAACCAAAAAGAAGGGAATTTCTGAGATAAATGCTTAAATGTTACTCTTAAAGATGTGTTTCAATTTTATCAGAGGCAAATTGTAAAATAAATATTTTACAAAGTCATAATACAATTGTTCTTCTCAGAAAAATGATATGTATTAAATTTGATATTTTTTTTTACATTCAGATTCATTAAACCATTTTTTTGTTCTTTTAAAAGCAAATTTCGTTTTTTCCATGATTAAGAACATTCGATGAACAAAAAATGTGAAACTCCTGTTTTTCAGACACCGTTTAAACTTTTGCTGACAACTTCGCTAATTATAAACGTTTTGAAAAATTCATTCTTTTTGTCAAGTGCATAGTGTTATAAAAAATTGGTTATATGAATGGAAATTGTAATCGTTCAATATCGTTCATAGCAAAAGAGAAATGAATTGAGCAGCGTTTGCAACATTTAACTTTGATTATTCACAAAATAAATTCAGGTATAATTTACAGTTGCAAATAGCGAATGGCAATTCGAAAATTCTTCGCAAAAAAAATTGGGCAATGTATCTACAAAATCTACCAAAAATTTCAATCCGAGCGTAATTGAAATTCAATAAAAAAATAGTAAAAACACAATTTTGTAAAATTACGAATCAGTTTATTTAAACAACATTAGAAAATGTTTCAAACACAACTTCGTTTAAAAAAACCAGTTTATTCAAGTTTTTTTCCCTAAAAACAAATAAACTTTGTGTTTATGGCTGGAACAAAGCGGTCTTTAATGCATGGCTAAACTGGGAAACGGCCTGAGGCGAATCAAGTTCTCGGGAGTTTTCATAACCACTGCGACATCTTTAAATGTATTTGTTTATTACGCGATTCAGAGAATTAACTTTTTAAGCGTGAAATTTTTTTTTATAAGCGAAGAGTATTGTCAAAGGAACAGTAAAATGAACTGAGAGTTAAAGACCTAATAAACATGCGAAACATTCGGAGAAACATTCGAAACGGAGAAATTTTTTTAAATAAATATTTTACATATATCTTTTTTAAAATTTTCGTTCTTTTTTGGGACAATATGTGCAGTTACAATTTTCCGGAGATTGATTGATAATTCCTTTTTAAACACCTTCTTGTTTTTTTTACAAACCAGCCTAAGTAGTAACATCTAAAAAGTGTTGAAAACAACCTTGTATAAATAGTGGTAAAATATGATAGTTAGAATCGAAATTGTTTTTTTTTTTTTTAAGTTTCCTTTTCAACTAAATAAAAACTCTTTGTTTACTACTGAAACAAAGAGGTCTTTAATGTTTAACGACAGACACTGCTGGGAAATGGCCTGAGGCGAATTAAGTTCCGTCGCTCACCCGAAAAATTTTTTTGCAGGCATCTGTTTGCAAAATTAGATTTATTAAAATTTATTTTTAGTAAAAATATGTTATTTAAGCACTGCCATAATATGAACACAAAACATGATAAACGGCAACTTTTTTTTATTTTGATAACTATTACGTGCAGACTTGTCAATGATTTATTCGAAATTGGCCGAAACACTACAATGTATTCCGTTTTGTGCGCTTTCGTCACTTTTGACCGCCGATCAGTGCGAACAAAAGAGTCACTTCGGCGACAAACAAAGTGCACTTTCCGAACTGCTGTGCCGAATAGTCATTCCAACGACCGTTTTCATCATTTCAATCACGACGCGTTTTATATTTTTTCAAGTGTTTTTTTTTATGAGAATAATTATTTCAAATATGCTCTGGTAGTTCAATGTTTTACATTTTAGAAATATAAAAGGTACAGAGCTTTAGCTTGTTGACAATATTCATTTTTCTTTTAATTTTACATTTGAAGTTTATATTCAGTTGAACTTAGGGTGACACAGTATACTTATGTCACAGACGTAGGCGGTTTTTAATTTATGTGTGCTAGTTATGTTAAAATTTACGTAAATCGTGTACAAATCGTGTAGAAAAGATTTTCACAAACAAAATGAGAAAATTTTCACTGAAGAGATACAAAATGGGGTATTCAAATTATTGTCCAGAAAAGGTAATTTCTACAAAGTTTTTGGGAAAATTTTTCTTTTATACTGAAAAATATTTAGTGAAACAATGAAATTCATAATCAGTTTATTTTCGAAAGCTTGGAAGAACAAAAAAAACTGTAAAGATGAAATATTACATTTAAATAAAGAATGTTGACACCCTTCATGTTGACAAAAAATGTTGTCAAAAACGAATATTTTCAAAAAATATAAAAATCTCTCACTGATATAAAAAAACGACAAAAAATTATTTATCTAAAACAGGAATTAATGAAAACTCGTAAAACGCAAAAACTATAAAGATAAAACAAAGCATGTTAATGACGAGAATTACGAAATTTTGCTTTTCCCGCGCCCCACCCCCCTCTTTAAATTATTTTCAGCTCTAATTAATTAACAAATCAGTTGTAAAAAAAAATAAAAAATAAGTTTGCTGAGTTTCCGATCAAATTAGATGTGTTCTGGGGCGATTATACTCCATTTCCAGCGAATGGGCAAGGATTTTCCCAATTTTTAAAGGACTGGGTACCTTTGGTCCTGCAACGATCTGATCTAACTGTCTGCGCACTCCTCTTTTAGAGTGCTCTTTCACTTAATATATCTCTGTTCACTTCAATGTTTCAAATCCTTTTGGTTAAATACCAGGCATTTTTCAAGATTGCCCGAAAATCGAAGACCTTTCTTTGGAAACAGACTATACTTAGGTACACACTTACTTAGGTCACGGACGTAGGCGGGTTAGTTGAATGTTTTGTTTTAAGTGATACAGATACGAAAATGTCAATCCGGAAAGGTGTTAGAGCGTTGTGAATTTTCTGCAGCTTCTAAAATTAAACAATGAGTTGATCGTTTTATGTTTTAATTCTGTGTATTTTGCAAAACCATTTGCTACACTTTAGTAGAATTTTTTCAGCATGAAAAAAGCTAGTGATTCGGCGTTTTAAAACTCAACTTTCTCTTTTTCAGTTTAATACCGTTACCCTTTTCCAGAGCTGTAAAGCCAAAATTTTGTTTCCACAAACCTCCAAAAAAACAAAACATATGGCGGCCAGAAATTTGACGACCAATGACATTTCGATTTTTTCAGTGTGCTTTTTTTGTGTTTTTTTTTCTTCGAATATAATTAGATAAAGTTTTGTTTTCGAAAATACGTTTAAAATCGATATCTCAATATTCAAATTTACCGATCGATGGAAAATCAAGTATTTATGGGAAATATAAATATTTGGCAACGTGCCAATGTTTAGCTGTGTTTTGGCTACCCAAAAATATTTTTTTTTAATGTCTTTTTTATATTGCGCATTATATTCTTTCGACTTCTTTTCACCGTTTTGTTTAAGGTACCCCAAACTTAGAAAGTGTTTCTTTTGGCGAAGTATGTTAAAATAAATGTATAAAATGTAAAAAAAAACTTTTTTTGTTTTATTCAATAATGAATAGTCTATCACAATTTTTCACATTTTGCATCACGACTGTATTTACCATTGTAAACGTTTCACTATAAAAACAAACAACTTTGAGGTGAAACACAGAGGATGTCTTCCCGGTATAGAATTTCCCTCCATTAGCGCTCGAAGAGCAGTCTAAGTGGAGACTAATCCTCCAACGAGGACCGGCTTTTTTCAGAGAAGGCGAACCACACCTCCCACCTTTATCATAAACTTTGTCATCTACAAAGAAACTTTCTCTATAAACGTATCCCAGCAAAGGAAATGAAAGTGAAGATAGCATCTTTGTTTTTTTTTTTAAGATTTTGCATTAAAACATTTGTTTAAATTGAGCAACCGGGTCTTTTTCTAATTCTTATAACTTAAACGACAAGAAAGATATTTTGATTAACGCAATGGTTTTAGACTTTAAGAAAAAGGTAAAACCTATAGAATTTAGAATATTTGGTCCTGCAAGTTTTTTTTTATAATTTTCCTTTCAGTTTTACAAATCAGCTTATTCGTGAATAAGAGTGAATTATTATTTAATTTTTACTGACTTTTCTTGGGTAATGTATAATTCACCAGAAATCTTTGACACTTTGTGAACCAGAAACCGGAAAAGTTTCATTGCGAGCCATTTGCGCATACAAATTGGCCAAAGATCGGGTTTTATGAACCCAGAAAAATGATAAATGAAAAATAACGTTTTTTTTTTTCAACGATTCCTTTAACTTTATACGAAGTCTGTGCAATTTCGATTGTTGACACAAAAGTTGCACGTTTTCTTCCACTTTATTCTCCAGACTGGCATTTTGCATGCAGTAAAAATAAGACGGCTGGGTTTGAGGGATTAGAGCCCAGCGTCAAAAATGAAGTTGTGTATTCAAGAATGAGTTTTCAGTTACATTTTAAAATATTTCAATTTCTTCATAACTTACTTTTATCTTCGAAAATTGTTTGTTAAATGGTACAAATATGTTTAGAAAAAGGACAAACATATTTTTGTAAATTTCTTCATTTGAATGTTTTGTTTTATCTTTATAGTTTTTGGGATATTCCGAGTTTTCAGTAATGCTGGCGGGGGCCATGGACGAATAAGAATAAATTTACGGGAAAATCTAGAATTTTAGTGAAAATAGTTTTCATACGCTTTTCAAACATCAGCTTATGCGTTGGTGTAAAATTAAATAAAAGCAAAAAAAATTCCTTAAACTTTACAGAATTTACCTTTTCATAAAAATTTTTTTGTGGCATTGAGTTGTATCGGTGAGAGTTTTTTCGTGAAAAGGTTGCATGTTTTCTACACAATTTGCCTCCAGACTGCCATTTTGCAGGCTGTAAAACATAAGACGGATGGACGAACTTAATCTCCTTGAGGGATTAGAGTCCAGTTCTTGATTACACATCCCTCTGCACACAGCTGTCACTTTCAAAGTTCACGGTTTCTTGATTCATTTTTTTGAAAATTCCAAGCTTTGATTGCATGTGGAAAAAATTTCACGATATACTTTGAAAACAAAAATTAAATGTTCCAATGACTAGTTTTGTTTACTATTTGTGTTTTTGTCTTGTCCGATACCTCTGATATGATAAACCTGAATAAAATGAAAAAAAGTTAAATTATTTAAAAATTTAAAACCGATGTTAACCGATTGTTTAATTGTCGTGAAAGAATTATAGGGCATTTCCAAAACTGAGACAATGAAAATGGTAATTTTCCTAAAGGACTAGGTACAATGGGTCCCGCCGCGATCGTCTAATTGTCTGTGCACTCCTCTGTTACAATGATATTTCGCATATTTGATTGATATTCACTTGGATGTTTCAAATCGTCATTGGTTAAATACCAAGGAAATCCAGGGTTATTCAAAAGTCGTCGTCTCAAGATTGGAAATAGCCTATAGTGTTTTCACTTTATGGAACTTTATCTAACTCATCAAGCAAAACTACGTGTTTCAAAAAAAAAACAAGAGCTCAGGTAGTTGTAAATGTGAAATCCATTTCTATTTTCTATTAATATACCAAGAAAACTTTGGTTTACGATCAGTTGTTGACCATAAAACGGCTCCGTTTTAGTGCCAATCATTTGCGCTAACAAATTGACCAAAGGTCGAAACTCCCCGCGTGTTACGAACTTGGTCATAGAGCCGTCGCCAAATTGGAATCATGTCAATAAAATTAGAAAGTTCCAGTGATCCTCTGTTGACATTGAAGTTCGTAGTCTAATCAGTGGACGACCGAGCATGATTTGCACATTTCCGAAATTATCATATGATTTCATTTTGGCGACAGCTATAAATGAAAAGTTATTTAATTTTGACTTATCAAATTGAAAACAATTTTTTTTGGGAAAATTTAAAAAGTATTTTCCATAAGCGTTATTTTAGCCAATGTTAGTCAATGTTAAAATGCGCAAAAACTATTTTGTAAAGTTCAAAATTTCTTGAACTTGAAAGCTCAATAAAATATTTGAAACCATTTTTCAATTTTTTTTGAATTAAAACAATATAACTTTGTCTTGTATCTCCATAGACCTCAAAAGTAACAATGGCGTGTAAAACTTTGTGGCGTGTAAAACAAATGGCATTTTTATAATTTTTAAAGCTGATTTTGTAGTTTATTTAGAAAAGCTAATACAGAAAATTGATTATCGCCTCAATATGCGTTCAAAAAATACTAACACTTTGAAAACAACTTATTGCAACATTTCGAGTACAAACATTGAGTTGGGTGCGCAAAACAGCGACTGTGGGCCCACTTAAGGGCGCCACATATCGCGGCGCGCGTCTTTCAATGCGTCTTTTCGAAAACTTCGGGTTCTGCAAAAATTCTGGAAAAAACATATTTTGTACTACACAACACGCTTAACAACATATCAAAAAACTGCGATACACTTTTTCGATTCGCGAAATAAAAGTTGAATTTTGTTGTTTTTCAAGCACGTTTTGGGTCGTAACTTTTTTCGCACAAAGTAAATCGATAATTGGGTTAATTACAATCTTAGTCAGCGTAACTTTTTCAACCGATTCAATACCTAACATTGTGGGTTTTCTCAATTTTGAGGGTTGTTACAGTACCCCGGAGGTCGATTACAGTACTCCGACCCAAAAATCGATAAGCGACTTTTTGTGTCATTTTTCATGTTAAAGGGTCCTATATAGTTTCTAGACAAAATTTGAGTTCCATTAGACCACTTTGAATTTTTATCACCAATACTAAATTGACACGTGTCGATTCTCTCAGACATCGCGTCTTAATTTTTTTTTTAAATTTAGTAAAAATGTTATAAATTTTAGTCATATGTTTCGTTTCATTTTAATTTTTGTTATGTATCTATTTTTTCCAGTGCATCCGGCACAAAACAAGAGAAAAACAAAAATTTAAAATCTCAGAAATGAATAATTTAAGTTTACTTTTTCACTTCTCATGAAACTCGCTCAATATTTGAAAAATGGAAAAATGGTTTTTTTTTCTTCAAAAAAAAAAAATAGTTGACTGATATGGAAAAGCATGACGAAATCCTGTCCTATACATTTTGATTTTATTTTAAATGTTTGGTTTTTTGGTATTCATAGCGAAAGCGTGCTTGAGATGATCATAAAAAAACAATCAACCCTTTAGAAAACAAGTTTTCAAACTTTTACACCTTCAAAACAGCTGGCATTGCAAAGTAAAAGAGAAATTCGAAAGTTACATGAAAATCCAGAAAAATCCTTATTGAAAATACAACGCTTTGAAACTTTTTTTCAATTGGTCGGGAAACAGCAAAATTTTGTCTCGTATCTCCAACTTTAACATGGTAATTAAAAAAAACTCAAGCAATAATGTTAAAAAATTTCAGTAATTTTTCAAACGCATGTAAAACTTTCGTGGAACTTTCCAAATTCAAAGTTGAATAATAAATCTACAGAATAATTCCACTTCTTCCTAAAAACAAAATTTTTTAAATGAATTATCAGTATACGAAATATTAAATCTATGAAATGTTTCATTTGTACTTTAATTTTTCGTTCCTCATCTTTTTTTAGTGTACCCGAGGAAAGTTCTGACTTGTGAATGCAAACTGAAAAAGTCAATAATCTAAATTGTTCGAAACAATATTTTCCAGTGTTCTAAATTTAAAATATTCAACAAAACCGTAGCTGAACATTTTCTTTTTTCGAATAATTTAATATCGTTGGACCGTTTTACTAATGTTTCATCTTGTTACTTTACGAAAAGCTGAGTTTTAGTTCTGATTCCAGAAGTGAGAACCGCAAAACATAGAAATAGGAAATTTCCAAACTTTAATTTTTGTAACCCAGTTTTGAACAGAGAAATAAAGTTGACCTGACCAATTTGATGACAACAGGACCTCAATTTTATAAGGTTGTATATTTTACTATACTATATATGTATGCTATTTTTTTAACAATAAACAAGATTTTGAAATTTGACATTGAAATGTTTCGTTTCATGTTTAGTATTTCGGTTCTGGCTATTTTCAACACTTCCATAGATACACTGCTACGAAAAAAAATTCAAAAAAAATTCAAAAAAAAAAAAAAAAAAAAAAGAATAGCTTTAATGCTTTTTTTAATGTAAATTTTCAACAAGCTATGGTAAATTCTTTCTTAAAAATTAAGATTGGTAGCTTAAATATCGGTGGCTCAACGCTTAAAATAAATTTTTAATTCGCTTATTTTAATCATTGCTATTTATCCTAACCAAGTCATTCAAACAATCCTTAAAATAGCAAATTCCTGCTTTGATCCGACAAATAAAGTTGAACTGGCCAATTTGATGACAACAGGACGTGCCTCTGTGTTTTCCTATGTCTACGTAATTAGTTGCTCAAATTGGTTCCCGTAGAACATGTTGACAGGGCGAGTCACACTGCCGACTCTCGCATAAATCGAAGCCCCGATCGGCGACCACCCGGGGAAAACATCTTTCGGAAAATCCCACGCCCGGTCAACTGCACCGCGACAGTTGTCATCCTCAACCCTTGTCTTTCGCGTTCTCTGGGGAAAATGAACTCAGTATCTTGCATGTTTTAGTATTATTTACGAGCAGTTTTCCACTTTTTCCACATAGTAGAGTATATTTTCGTTTTTATATTGCAAAGAAGTTTGGAGTGTAAATTACGGAACATCCATTCAGTCGAACATATAACATATATGAAACACTAGCTTTGTCTTAGTTTTGAATTTGCAAAGGGAAATATAGTCTTCGCCAATTTTACTTTTTGGCCGATTCGCAAATGTAACCCTGACGCAGTATTGCGTACGTATCCTGAAACACAAGATTTTCGTACGCAAATTGGCGTCTGGTGTCATTTGCACAGAGCGAAGTAGCATTGGCGATGACTATAATCAAATTTAAAAAAAAAAGTTTCTCAGCTGAGGAATTGAGAGGCATTGACTTGATTGATGTATAATTTGCAAATCGATAAATAAAAGTACAAAAATAATTCAATCTGAGAATTTGTTTATAAAAAGACGTCCGTTTTGCCAATTATCTCCAACTCTTCTACACTTTAAACATAAATCTGTGTGAAAAAGAGTATTTTTACAGGCATTGTTACTATTCATTTGTCATTCTGCTAACTTTAATTCTTTAATTATTGTATTCGTGTACTTTGGAGTTTTAACCCCGCAACTTTCAGTAAAATTATAAATATTTATAGGCAAATAAAACCTTTTTTTTAAATCTTTTGTTGATTTTTTAAACTTGTTGCCTGAAAGAATAACTTCACCCAAAAATGGTCATTCGAAGTATATGCGTGACAAAAACCCGACGTACTTATTCTTTACGTTCTTCGAATTTAAAAAAAATGCTCTAAAATGGGATGTTTTCTAGAATGAACTGAATGAACTCCTAAACAATTGTTTTGTGGTTCAAATATACATTCTGATTTTTTAAGCCCTACTAAAATGGTCATGTATTAATTATGTAATTGTTTGTCATTAGAAAAAGTGCTTTATCAAAGAGTTTTCAGAATTACTTTCCTACATTAAAATTCTTCAAAGTCGGTAATTGTTCGTTTTTTGTTTTCAGAATTAATTTCCTACATTAAAATTCTTCAAAGTCGGTAATTGTTCGTTTTTTGTTTTCAGAATTAATTTAAAATTCTTCAAAATCGGTAATTGTTGGTTTTTTTGCACCGTAAATCAACTCTTGCTCAATCGATGTTCCCCTTCAATAGCAATTTAAATCATTTTGGTGTAACATCGGCATTCAAATAGGACTTTTTTAAATACAATTTATTTAAGAATAAGATTAGTTTTTGTGTCATGGAAAAATTCTTCATTAACAGGGTTCAATAAATTCTTTTCGTAACGAATTTAATGAATTCCTAAACACTTTTTTGTTGTTTAGAAGTACCGTTTTTTGTCATTGTGTGACGTGATGTTTAAACAAGTCTATTGCAACTCAGATGCAAAATTTGAGAAAAAGTCGCCTAGTTTGAACCGAAAAACAATAATGTAAATCATTTAAGTACAAACTCAAGTTTTGCAATAATTTAAATGTAGTTTTTGCTTTAAATTTCAATCATTGTTGAAATTTAAACCAAAAACTACATTTAAATTAATGCAAAACTTGAGTTTGTACTTTACACTGAATTGAGCGCTAACGGATTCTTAACGAAACAACGAGACAAATTTGATCGCATTTGTCTTTTTTTCTATTAAAACTCCCGAAATGAAGTTTTTACATAAAAACACTGCATAGGGGCTTTGGTGACGTGAAATTTTTTCCCCACCACTCATTCGTCTAATCGATTCTCCCTTTCAATGGGATTTTAGAAAAACCAGTGAAACATCGGCGTTCTGACAGGAAATTTTATATTTTTTTTTGAAAGCGATTTTATTACTTACAATGTAATCAAAATAATTGAGGTGTCGTTGCAAAAATCCAATATTAGCCTAATCGCGCGCAGCGCGAAGCTTTGCGTGTGATTTGGGTTTACTTGGCCTAGTGTACGCCCCCGAAAAATCTCCCCTATTGTTTTTTTGATTCTGAACAAAGATATTTTTTGTTTTTCCTTTACAATGTTTCAACGTCGTAGACCATTTGAAACCAAATACTAACCAAATACAACCAAAATGGGAGTTTTGTCTGGAAACCGTCAGTCACAATACAATCCAGACAAAAAACACGACGCACTTATATCACTTTTCTTCAATTAGCACTACTGAACTTTAAAAATGTGCTGTTTTCTAGAACTAACTCAATTTATTCTTGAATTTTTTTCGAAATTTTTTTAAAAATAATGTTCTTTTTTATCATACTTTTTCAACAACGTTTTTTTTATATACAATTTTATTTTCCTTTAAATTTTTTGTTGAATGTTTTATTATTTTGTTAACATTTTCCCTATTTTCAGAGATTTAATACCACGGTGCCAACAGGTTGTCTAAATATTTTAGTCTGTCACTGTTGAAAACATTGCTTCAATGTTTCATAGATCTATCTTCCGCAGTAAAAAATAATCGTTTGTTGGTCAGCTGCTCAAAATTCTTAATTTACCCCGAAAATTCTTAATTTACCCTGAAGTGAGAAATGTTTAAGTTAAGCCAGTTTGCAAAATTTTTGAGTGATGCGATGAGTGAATTAGCCTTTTCAAAGGAATCGAAGATCACCACTGCGCTAAATGGCACACCCACGCGTAAGCTTTGGTTCCTGAAACATCCGAGTATATTTCGGTGAAGGCTGAGGTGGTTTGGTTATGTGTTTGTTCCTGACAAAATAGCTGTCAATTTAAAATAATGTATTTTCAAAGTGATTTCTTGTTTGATTTTAAAGAATTTAGTATAAACCTACAGAAGAATTTTGTTCTCTTTTTATCCAGCCTTAACCCAAACCACCCAGTCTTTTGCGATTCGCTTTTTCACAAAATATTTTTTTTAAATTTTTGCTCGCATCGAAAAGGGTGTAATTTTTTAATAAAAACTCATATTGAAGTTTTCGATTAAAATTCATTTTCTATTTACGTTGATAGCGCGTTTTCAAACAGTTTTTCATGACCATTGGAAACACGCTAAACTACGTAGTAGTATAAAAATGCGCTGTTTTCTCGATGCGAGCCCAATGAATTCTTGAAATCTTTGCATTAAAAAAATGTTTTTCTGAAGTAGACATTTTTTGTTCTTTGTATCAGTGTTTCTTAGTAATATGTTGCTTCAGCTTCGATTTCTTTTAGTAAATTTTGAAAAATTTTGAAGTGTTCAAAACATTGTCATTTCAAAACATGTCAAAAACAAACTTTTTCAAAGACAAACAGTCCTGTTTTCAAAAGAATGCAAGATCAACATCTAACCTCTTTTTTCCATTAACATACATTGAACATATTGAAAAATTCTTTTATTAAGTAATAAATGAAGTTAATGAAACATCAGCGCATTTTGTTTTATTTTTTTTTTAAAATTAACCTCTCTTAAAAACCGAAGGAATCGTTGCGAAATTCGCGGTTTTTTCTTGATTAAAGAAATCCATATAACATTTGCAAGCTTAAAAAACTTGTTTTTGTTCTTTCTATATAATTTTACAACGTCGTTGACCATCTGAAACTAAATACTAACCAAATACCCCCAAATGTTGTTTTGTCTGGAAATCCGTTCATAAATTCTTTACAAATAACACGCACTTATACTTTCTGATCTTTAGAATTAACATTATTTAGAAATGTGCTGTTTTCTAGAAGTAACCCAAAATATTCTTGAACTATTGAAACTGTTTGTTATAGTTATTAAATTATTAAATTATATTATAGTTTGTTCAACGACCCGTTATTTTTTTTAAACTACTTCTTTTTTCCTTTAAAGTTTTGTTGAATGTTTTACTAATTTGTTGAGGTTTTCCCTATTTTCAGACATTCACTAAGACCGTGCCAAATAGTTGTCTAAATAATTTATTCTGGCAGTGTATAAAACATTGCTTCATTGTTTTGTTGATCTGTATTCCTTAGTTAATAACAAACATTTTGTTTATTAGCTGTTCAAAATAATTTACACTGCTGTGAGAATTTTTTTTAAATTGAGCCCGTTTTCAAAATTTTTGAGTGATGTGTTGAGTGAATTAGCCGTTTCAAAAGGATCGAAGATCGCAACTGCGCTAAATGCCCCACCAACTCGAAAGCTGAAAACTCGAAATTAGTGGCAATTTTATGGCTTTTAGGTACTCTGCGAAGTGCTTTATTTGGATTATCGTCTTGCTGTCATATTTTTTTTAAAAAACTTGTTTGCTCGCATTGAAAAGGGTTTTAATTTAAAACTAAATTTTTAATTTTCATTTAAAATATCATATTTAAGTTCTAATTTAAATTTCATTTCCATGTTAAAAATGTATTTCTTGTTACTCCTTTAATTGTTAAAACGTCGCCGACCATTTAAAACTTGCCACTTTCTATCACACTAGTTTAAAAATGCGCTGTTCTGAAGCAAGCCCAATGAATCTTGAAAGCTTTGCAAAACTAGGCGTTTTTTGTTCATTGTATCAGTGTTTCTTAGTATCAGTATTTCGTAGTTTTGAAAAAAATTGAAGTGTTCAAAACATTGTCATGTCAAAACATGTCAAAAACAAACATTTTCAAAGACAAGCAGAGTCGTGTTTTTGAAAGAATCGAAGATCAACATCTAACCTCAAACAATCCTCAATCGAGTTAATCTTTCACTAAATAATAAATGAAATTTATGAAACTTTTGTTTGATTTTATTTACAAACATAAAAGGAAGGAATCGTTGCGAATTTCGCATTTTTCCTTCATTAAAGTAATTCAATAATTACTTTTTTTGCATGAAGAACCTGTTTTTTGTTATAGCTTCATAATTTTACAACGTTGTTGACCATTTGAAACCAAAAATTAATCAAATACCGCCAAAATGGTGTTTTAACCGTCCATAAATTCCTGACAAATAACACGACTCACTTATACTTTCTGTTCTTTGAATTGGGACTACTTAAAATGTGATGTTTTCTAGAACTAACTCAAATTAATCTTGAACTCATGAAACTGTTTTTATAAAAATATTATAAGGGTTTCCTTTTTACCATTTTTTGTTCAACGACACATGTTTTTTTAATAAACAATATTATTTTTTTCTTTAAAGTTTTTCGTTGAATGTTTTACTAATTTGTTAACATTTTCAGTCTTTTTACAGATTCATTAGTACCTGAAACTTTTTTTGTAAAAATAATGTAATTAAAGTCTCTAAGAGGTCAAATTTCAAAACTGCGCATTTTGTTAAAAGAATTTAAGAATTTTCACAGTTATTTTAACACTTGCACTATTTTCAGCTTCTCTGCTACGAGCACCAAGTTTAGAAAAAAATATAAACCATTTAAAACATTGCTTTTGCGTTTCGTATATATAACCCACAAAGTCGAAAAACATTTGTTTTGCTATGTGTATACTTTAAAAATGCACTAACTGTAAAACAAACTATAAATGTTTAAATTTAACCCTGCTGCAAAATGTTTGAGTGATGTGTTGAGCGACTTAGTCTTTTCAAAAGAATCGAAAATTAACAGCACGCCAAATGCAGCTCCCACTCGAATGCTGTCATCAGTGGCAATTTAGCGGCATTGAGGTAACATTTGAGGCATCCAATTTTGGTTGTTCGTTTCAGTGGCCATTTTTTAAAAAAATTTCAATTCTTTTATTTTTCTAATCAAATGTTACAACTTGGTTCCATGTTAAGAACTCGCCGTGGACCCGTGGTTTGCTACCATTTCCCCAAAATGAAATAAGTTATCAAACAGAAAATAGTAAAACGAATTATTAGGAGAGTTTTGATGAAAATTGACCGAAGCCACATGGGTCGACTTTTTTTTAACCCGTTTTGGCTCGATTTAAAAGCTGAGCAATTGAAATTATTTAAAAACCATTTTTTTCATTATACTTTATAAAGTTGCAAACTTGCTTTTCTAAAAAAAAAAAAACTTGGTCGCGTTGGTAAAAATGCATTGTTTTTTTTTGGTAATCATTGAAGCGTTTAGCTTTTGAAAATCATTATGGTTCCGGAAGTCCTTTGTATTTTTTAAAATAATTCCGTTTTGATAATTTTGTTTCATGAAGTGAATCTTTCAACTATGCTTTGAAGAAAAGTGAAAAAACAAAATTTTAGTTAATGGATTGAACTGGCTTGAAAACAAATTCTTAAGGCTTGAAATAAATAAGGCTTGAAATAAAGATGGATTGAAATAAAATTTAACGGACAGACTATACAAAAATTAAATTTAACAGCTTTGTTTCAAAAGAATAATTTGCCGTGATTTTTTTGTAATCTTTTCCACAGTCTGAATTATATTTTCCAACAGCAAATTGTTAAACCAAATGTTTTGCGAGTTATGAGAAAAATGGAACAAGACAATTTCATATGATTCGTGTGTTTTTCGGCTCAAAACCCCATTTTCCCTCGATTTGTAATTTACAGCTGATTTTTTTGTTTAAACCTTTTTTAAATTTTATTTAAGTTCCACAAAGTTACTAATAACATTTCTTTAGTTTATTTGAATTTAATTTAAGCAAACAAAAATGAGGGGCCTCGACTAAAAACTCAAATTTCGTTTGATGCAGTGTTACAATTTTAAGTTTTTTTTGTGATTTCTTTCTTTACCAATCGGCTTGGCGAAAAATCAGATTATTTCCCTGTGTATCGTTTTTCCTCTAACAAACCTTTATTACTCGAGCCATAGTTCTCACGGGCCGGGCCGGGCTGACTTGAGAAAATCCTCGGTCCGGCCCGTCTTGGCCGTCTTTTGCTAACTTAAAATTAGTTTAAATGTGTAATAGAAGTATAATGAAAGTTTTTTTATTGACAGAAAATGATTGACAGTAACAGAAAATTGTAAAACCAATTATTTTGAGAGTTATGATGAAAATTGACCGAAGCGACATGGATCGGCCTTTTGTCCGCAAGTTTTGCCTCGATATGAAAGCTGGCCAATTAAAATCTCTTGAAATCTGTTTTTTTTTTCATTATTCTTTTTAAATCTGCCACCTTTTTTATAAGAAAAAAACTGGTCGCGTTGGCCACTTTCACTATGAAAAATGCATTGTTTGTTTGGTAATCCTTGAAGCGTTTAGTTTTTGAAAATCATTATTGTTCCTGAAGATTTGAAGTTTTTAAAATTATTCGGTTTTTGATAATTTTATGTCAGCGTTATAAAAAAAAACATTTCTGTTATAAAAAACGGCCGACAAATTTCGATATTTCTTTTCTCAAATTTTTTTACTCCACAGCTTCATTCATAATTGATATTTTCCTTTATTCTAGTTCTCATAATGAGTACGACTCCTTGACTATTTGTACTTTTATTTTTTCGAAAGTTGTCATCAGTAGCAATTTTACGCGTTTTAAATATTTAAGTTTCATTCATTTTATAAAATTTAATAGCTTGGTTTCAAAAAAACCCCAATTTCTGATTTGTTGTAATCTTTTGAATTTTATGAATTTCATTTTGTGAATTTGTGAATTTTCCAACAGCAAATTGTAAAACCAAATTTTTTGAGTTATGAGAAAAATAGAAAGAAACATAGAAAGAGAATGGAAAGAGACATAGAACGAGACTCGGAGGGCTCATGGTCCTTGATTTTTTTTTCATACTTTTTTGTCTATAAAACCCCATTTTGCCTCGATTTGCAGTTTAAAGCTGTTTTTTTTAAATCTCATTTTAGTTTTCATTTATATTCCATAAAGTTACTAATATTCTATTATTTTTTTTTTGAATTAATTTTAAACAAACAAATAAAAGGTTTAGCTTTTTTTTCGAAGTCGCACCAGCTCCGTGAGACGTGAAATGAATGTTTCATTTATGTTTCAAAGGAAAATGAAAATATTGAATTCTAGTTTCGCAGGGCTCGAACTGTCAGAGTTAGTTTCATTTTAAAAATGGAAAACCAAATTTTTTATTTTTTTTTATTTTTTATTTATTTTTTTTTTTTTTTGAAAAAAAAAACGGAAAAAGTCTGTTCCTCCATAGTTTCATTCATAAATTACTGTTTTGCACATTGGAAATATTTTGCTGAAATGTTTCACTTTGAAATTTTCTTTTGTTATTTTTTATCATTAGCAGTCTGATCTCTCTTTCTTCCGTTTTTTCCTCTAATAAACCCTTATTACTCATCTTTATTATCGCGAATCTCATTAAATTTCCACCCCACCCAAATAATTTCAAGTTCACGTGGACTCTCCCATGTGGTTCATTTTGCTATCACTTAATTATTTTTTTTCTTTTCAGCCTCCCATAACTATCTTTTCTAATAAATAATTTTCAGCCATGGAACTGCGAATCGCCATTCTGGCCGTTTTTTATTCTCTAGTTGTTATAATTGGTGTAACTGGTAATATAGTTATGATAATTGTGACAATTAAATCAAGGTTGGGTTTTAAAAAAAAAGTATTCTAATATATATTTTTAGAAAACTTCAATCAGTCTGTAATTTTTTGATTTTTGCTCTTTGTTTAGCTGATTTGTTGCATTTACTTTGTCAAATTCCGAATTCTATCACTCTACTTATCGAAGTAGAAATTAAACAGGTAAGTTTTACAAGTGTTTACAAAATTACCCAATTTGAAAAAAATTGCATTTTGAAAAATAAAAAAAGAGGCGACCCGAACAAAAGGAAACGAAAGTATATGCAAATGTTTTTGAAACCTTTTAGGTTCATGTTTTAAAATTTAAAATTTTTTTTAAAAAGTATTGTGAAATTTTCTTTTGTGAAAATAGAAGATAAATATTAAAATTTAAAAACTTTTTATGAAAAAAACAAACTAGATTTTTATAATGTTTTTTTACATGAAATAAATATTTCAGCAAAGTTTCAAAGGAAAGTGCAAATTTAACATTTAGTTTATAGGGGAAAACTGAAAAAAAACAAAAATTTCATTTTAAAAACGGCCGAAATATTATAAAAATTATTTTTTGGAAAATGGGAAAAGTCTTTTACTCCACAGTTTCATTGGCAATTTATTGTTCCTTTATTCTAGTTCTCATAAAAAAAAGTTTTAAAAAGGGTTTTAAAACGTATTTTGTGAAAATAGAAAATATGTATTAAAATATAAAATCTTTTTATGAAAAAAAACTAGATCAAATTGAATTACTTAGCTACCGTAAGATTTTCCGTAGAGCTACCGTAAGGTTTTCTCGTTTTACTCAAATAGAAAGTTCTTCTTTAATTTTTTTTTGTATTTCCGGGTTTTTGAAAACGTTCGAATGTTTCTCATGTAAATGGTAAAACACGAGAAATTTTTTTTCACCATTGATCTTCGATTCATTGGAAATCAACATGTTCGCAATTTTTTTTTAATAAATTCACAAAATATTTCAGAGAATCTGCTTCTTCATCGAACTTTTCCCCATGATTGGCGCAATGTCAGCCAGTGTTATTTGTCTGGCTTTGGGTGTTGATCGCTATACAGCCGTTGCATTTCCAATTTTGTAAGTTTTTTCTTCGTTTCATTAAAAAAAACGAACTTTTTTTTTGCAATTCCGTTTTTTTAGCAATGTTAGAAAAATGGGAATAAACGAAAGTAGAGACGGACAGAAAACTGCTTTTGTGAGCAAGTTTTGGATAAAAAAATTGTCGCTGGATTCAACTTCGGTGGTTTAACATTAAAAATGCAAACAAAAAAAAAACACGAATTGGGTTTCCAGTGTCACGAGTTATTTTAGTTTCTTAAACTCAATGCAACGTTTCAGCAGAATGTGAAGATTAAATCTATTTTTCGCAACGTTAATTCCGCAGGATTGCGATCGGTTTTTTAATACTGCAGGGCTTTAACACGCAATTACTTTTCATAAGTCTCGATAGAGAAAAATATTTTTTTCGGAATAACCTTATACGAACAACATTTCACCGTTTTCCGGTCTGTTTACAGTAGCCCAAGCTACCGAATATGTCACTTCAAAGGTAGATATTTACCCAATAAAAAAGTTTACTATTGGGGTGAACGCGGAATTTTTATGCTTTCGTCCTGAAAACGGGGTAGGAAGGCTAGCAGTGTCGTTTTTTTGAGTTTTAGCAAACGGAAACCGTAAAAGTCTTGAAAGTGACAAAGTTATTCTGTTTTTAAATGCATCATCCTTAAAAACGCTATGAAGGGCGCGCCAACGGGTTTTGGGAACTTTTTTGGCACCGAATCCCAATTTCCTAAACGAATCCCAATTTCCTAAAATTTTGGGCAATTTTTCTCCTTTCAAGCGGAATTCTTTTGTTTTCATTTTTAATTCGACTTTTCCAGAACATATTGAAAAAAATCTGTTTAGCACGAATTTCCTGTCGGATTTTGTGATAGCTTGCAAATTTTACTCTGAAAAGGGATCTCACAATGATTTTTGTTTTTACAAAATGCCACTATGAGGTTATCTGCACCGCAAATTACCTAAGTTTTAAATACAAAACATTCGTAAAACATTTGTGTAAAGATGAAAATTTAACTCGTTTTCTGGGGGTTTAAAAAATGGGGGATAATGTTTCAAATAATGTTTATTTTTCATTTTCAGCTACCGTGACATTCAGTTACAAAAATCTAAATGTATGATGGCTTATATGCTTCTCCCAGCCGTCTACACCCTGTGGATTTTGGGAACCGCTTATTTGACTACTACTGAAGAGTAAGAAAATTTAATTTTATTCCAAATTGTACATAATATTAAATTACTTAATTACGCACTAATTACAGGATAACTACAAGATGTGGAGTGCCTCAGGCACTGGGTCTTTTTGCGCTGAAAATGGTGACTTACTCTAATTTTGTGATAAACACAGCTGTTATTGCTCTCTATATGGTTATTTGGAGATTGGTGAGCACAAAGACGTTAGGTGAGTTTAAAACAATTGCTAGAGTCTTAGAAAATTTTACTTCTTGGCCGATTCGCAAAGGAAACCCTGACGCAGTATTGCGTACGTATCCTAAAACACAGGATTTTCGTACGCAATATCGCGTCAGGTGTCATTTACACAGAGCTAAGAGGGAAAATGGGCGAAGTAGCATTGGCGACGACTATAATTTTTTAAAATCTTTTCATTGAAGTGCGCAACAAAGCGTGAAAGTGAAAATATATTAGCCAGTAGGATTTTCGTGACAATATTTCAAGTTGTTATAAAAAAATTGTTACTGGCGATTTTATTTTTTTTGTTTTAATTAATGTTTTGAATGCTTCAATACGACAAGTTTTAAATACAAAGATGAATATTGACCATGCCAGACTGAGAAAAATACATGGTTTATTTTTACAAATTTATAGGTCTCTCTTTTAAAGTTTAAATGTTTTTTATAATATTTTCTCAACTCGTGTTTTGGAAATACACTATAGCAATTAAAAAGGTTTAAAAAAATAAACTATGTAGAAGAAAATAAGAATACATAAATAATACAAAGTAAAAATGCTTGACCCATATACAACTCGTCGAAAAAATCGGTCTTTCTAAAATATGAATAATAAAAATCTGTTAAATTGAGGGCAAGGAAGAAAAACACTCAGACAGCAAAATGATTGTATTTTAAGTTAAATTGAATTAATTGCATTCGATATAAATGCCCTGAATAGCGTTAATTAATCTATATACATTCCTGGAATCTGAATTCCGATCAAACAGTTTTCTTTGAAGTTGAAGTTGAAGTTTTAATAATTAAAAAAATATGAAAACGTTGCTTTACAAATTTATCTTTAGGCCAGTATTTTTTTTTCAACGTAAATTTTTCCTGTGATTTGTTCGCTTCCTCAATGTTTCATAATGCTATTTAAAGAAATCCGATGGTGTTTCTGCTAATGAGCCGAATTTTCCTGATCCTCTTATAAACTAAACACTAAAATAATTTTTTTCATAGAATTTTAAACAAATAATTCTGCATCTTCTCCGCGCCGAAAATTAAAGAATTACCCCACAGCAATTTCAGAAAGATTAGATTTTAAACACATTAGAAAGTCACCGTTTTTTCAGATAGAAATCTTGTTTAAAAAATCTTCCATTTCGTTTTTGGAGAATTTTTTCTGTAAATGCTTTAAACCAAAAATCTTAGTCTTTTAAAAGTTATGTTTTTTTTAAATATTTTTTTAATGTTTCGTGATTTTCTTATAAAAATTCGAACAATTTTATATGCAGTAGGGTTAATTCAAGTAGTATATTAACAAATTGTGGTTTGAGAACAGAAAAAGCTTTATATAAACTGTAAAACGACAACGAACAATTTTTTTTCAGCAAAATCATTCCGCTCGATTTTCAAATCGATATTCATCACTGTTATGCTAATCATTTTCGGTTGGATAGCAACAACTGTTATAAATTTATTCGTGTTTTCCTTTATGGAAAACCCTTCGGATATGGAATTTGTTCATGTAAGTATAAAACAATTATAAAAATTTTGCTAATTTGGTTTTTTTTAAACTCTGTTAAACATAAATTTCAGATGTACGCCGGTTTCTTTGTGAATGGAGCTTGTGCCGCGAATATTTTCGTTTATTTCACAATTAAGTGAGTTGATGATTGAATAATGTTATTTTACAAAAAAAATTTAGTAAGGAGTACCGCCGAGAAATTCGAAAATTGTTCTGTAAAAAAGAAGAATTAATTTTGGATGTGCATGAAGGAACTCGGTTGAGAAAATCAAACGACAGCTGAAATAAATTGTAAAATTGCGCAATAAAAACAATTTTTTTAAAACATTTTCTATTTTTTCATAAAAACAAATTTGGTATGGTCATTCAAATGTTACATGTTGTTTTTAATACAAAAAGTAGAACGTTAAGTAGTACTGTAATCTTATTCAGTGGTTTTATAAATCATACTTTTCCCAACACTATTTTTGCAATTTGTTTTTAAAAAAAGCTTTTTTTTTTACAAACTTTATCTTTTGAATACCAAACATAAATTAGCGCATTATTGCCAAATTCTTGAAAAAATTCGGAATTTGGAATTTTTAATGGTTTTAAAAGAGCGTCTTGTTATCTAAACCTTTCGAGAGTTTTTCACAACATTCAAATGTTACTTTTCTGATTTCATTAGAATTAAATTCATAGCACAGGCGGTTCATCCGCCACCGTCGCATCAAAAGAAAAACAGGTTTTTCAAGTTTTCATCTGGCGCAATTGAAAAAAAATTGAAAAAAATATATAACTGAAACATATCTGCATTTTTGATTTTCTTTTTTAACAGGCTAGTAATAAATAAAGCGCTGGTGCACACGAACAATTTGGGTCGAAAAAGCCTAACAAAAACTCTATTTTTTTCTTTTTCTTCACATTTGTAAACGTATCGGCAAGATTTAGAGAAACTGATTCAACATTGTTCCAAGTAAGACCGTTTTGCTATGAAAAAATGCCAAAAGTTTCAAATGATGTTCATAAAAAAAAACTTTTGTTTAGCGCATTTGCTGGGAAGATTGCAGCAGGATTCTCTTTTTATTTTCGAAACTTAAATTTTGCCTCGGGCTCGCGGTAGAGTCACTTATGAAACAATAAATAGTTTTTTTATTAGAAATTTTTATATTTTACTTTTCTTTCCTTGATTTGCTTTTCTTAATGACAAATGAAAAAAAAACTTCCAAATACAACTAAATACTAAAAAAGTACTGATTTTCAAAAATACAAAATAGTCGAATTACTCGAAAAAAAGTTGAGTTCAAAATTAATCGTTGCACCTTGTTATAGTCTGTTTCCAATGAAAAGTCACCGACATTAAACCGACTTTGATTTTCACTAGTATTTAACCAATCACGATCTGAAACATTGAAGTGAATATAAATTAAACAAGCGAAAGAGCACTGTAAAAGTGGAGTGCGCAGACAATTAGACTTTTCGCGGTGGGATGCAATGACCGCAGTCCTTTAAGAATTGGCCAAATCGTGTTCCGTTTTTCGGAAACAAACCATAATAATTTTTTAAACCTTTTTTTCAACGAAGATCTTTCAAGTGTTAGAAATCAAATTTGAAGAACATTACTTTAGGCGACCTTGTTTCCGAGCCTTCGAAACTCCTGGGTGATTTAGCATTTATCTCTTTAAAAATGCCTTTTTATGTATATTTTTAGGTTTATTGATTCCACAGCTTTTCTTTTGCTTCGCTTAACAAAAAAATGCAATTTTTAGAAGGCTGATCGAAAGAGAAAAAACCAACAGTTTTTGTTGAATTATTTTTTGATGTTCTCTGAGTATTATTTTTCTTTAACGTAAATCATCCAAAAAAAAAACCAATGGTTTCCGAATTTGAATTCCAAATTTAAAAACCTAGAGAACTGGCTCTACACCATGGTGAACAAATTCTATTTTCTTTCAAAATAATTTGAAAATTTCAACTCATGTTCATAAAAAAACCCGTGTTGTCGGGATTTACTATGTTTTCTTTGTGCTTCAAATTAATTGCCAATAAATAAGTTCATTGTTTCTTTGTCTGAATCTACTGACGGAAGCGTCTCTTCTTCTTGTAGAATTCTCCCTTGGTGGCGTAGGCAGCCTCGTTGTCTCCCTGAGGCGCCGGGGGTACCTCATAGGTCTCTGGGTGGTTGGGGCGGGGAGCTGGGCTGTCTCCAGAAGGGTACTTTCCTCCATGGGGACCCTCATTTCCATTTCCTCCGTTGGGTCCGGAAGGTCCCCCAGGGTTTCCACTCTCCTCTCCCCTGGGAGGGCAAGGACAATAATGAGCGTCTTCTCCAGCTCCTCCAGCCTTTCCAGGGGCTCCGGGCATTCCAGGGTGTCCATCGTGGCCAGGGGTACCAGGGGGACCCTTAAGTCCAGGCTCTCCAGGAGTACCATCAGCTCCATTCTCTCCATGTTTTCCGGGAAGTCCAGGCTCTCCAGTCCAACCGGGCTGGCCGGGCTGGCCCGGAGCTCCAGGGAAGTAAGCGGTTCCAGGCATTCCATCGCTGGCGTTGGGTCCAGGGTACCCATCCATTCCCTTGTTTCCAGGGTTTCCAGGCTCTCCATCGGGGCCCTGAAGTCCATCCACTCCCATAGGTCCCATTTTTCCTGGGCCTCCGGGGAAGCCTTTGTCTCCTTCGGGTCCGTCGGGGCCAGGAGGACCGATAGGGCCAGGGGGGCACTTGATGCAGCCACCGGGGTTGTTGTGGGTAGCCAGGAGGGAGATTCCACTGGCCCCGTTCTTTCCCTTCTCTCCGGGAGCTCCTTCATCTCCGCGCTTTCCGGGAGGTCCGGGCATGCCGGGAGGTCCCGCGGGGCAGCCCTGGGAGTTGTTATCGCAGTTGCACATACCGGGGTAGACGAACCTGAAAAAAATGTTTTAAAACTGTTAACAAATAATTTTCTGATACTTAAATTTATCTGTCAATTTTTTCCCGGAAAAAATGCACCATTGAATTTGATCGCAACTTGATGTTTTAACTAGAATTTGTAGCAGCGAATTTTTTTTATAAAAGAATTCCGAGAGAGTTAACCTTTGATTTCACTAAACATTACATTTTTTTTTATTTGGCTTTGGTCACTGAAAATAAGGATATTGCAAAATGTTCTTCAAATTTAGTTTAACGTAAAATTTAAATTTTTGCTATAGAACTGTTTTGAAACAAACTTGAAATAACCTAACGATATAGTGCGTTTCCAAAAATGAGTCAAAGAAAAAGGGTTCTATGTTGGATGGGTCCCGCCGCGATCGTCTAATTGTCTGCGCATTCCTCTGTTACAGTGCTATTTCGCCTATTTTATTGATATTCACTTCGATGTTTCAAATCGTCAATGGTTAAATACCAAGGAAATACAGGGTCATTCAAAAGTCGTCGTCTCAAGATTGGAAATGGACTATAATAATTAACCGATTTTGAATGTTTTCTCGATCATTTGGAAGCAAGATTGAATTTGATCGCAACATGATGTTTTCCCAAAAATTTGTAACAGCGAACTTAAAAAAAAGAATTCTAACTAACTTTTTTGACTAATTTTGGATAACTTTCGATGGGCCACAAAAAAGGTTTAAAAAAAAAACACGACAGTTTTTTATTTGGCTTGAGTCACTGAAAAGAATGATTCAAAATTTTGCTTAATTCAAAAATCAGTTTAGCGGAATACTTTAAAAATACCATAAGTAAACAATTTTTTGGTTAAGCTTAAGATTAAAAATGTGTGTTGGCCGGTATTACCTCAGTTTTGTTTATCTTAAAAAAAAACACTGGTTTACTTTTATTACTTAATTCCGGTCTAAAAAAACACATCAAAGAAAAAATGTGTAAAACACCTTTGAAAAAGTTTATAGAATGTTAAAAAAAACATTTTTTATTAAATTTTTTGTAGATGAAACTTGCTTAATAATAAAATTCCTAACTTTAAATACTTAAAGTCAATATTCGCGTAGAGATCCGTCGGCTAGATTTAAATTAAAAAATAATATGAAAGAAATTCATTTTGTATGAATTTTGCAACTGCGAACATAGATTATAAAAAGTGTTTTTGTCAATTTAGCCTAACGAAAATATTTCAAAATTTTGAAAAGTTGTTTGCAATTTTTTTTCCAATAAAGTGAAGAGGAACTCCATTGAATTGGGCCGTGACATGATGTTTTACCCAGAATTTGTAACAGCGAACTTTATTAAAGAATTTAGGTTTTTAAAGATTTCTGACTAACTTTTTTTGGCATACTTTTGCCTAACTTTCTATTTTGCTAAAGTCACAAAAGATTCCTAATTTGTGAAAAATTTTGCTAAACTTCGCTTTCGCGTTAAGTACCTTAGGCTAAGTTCAGTTTACCTTACTTCTTTTAAATAGCCATTTTGCCTTATGCTTACTTATGTAAACACAAAGTTAGTTTCAAAATAAAAACGTTTTCTTAAGAAAATTGGCTTTAAAAAAATTCGGAGGCAGCTTTAATATACTTAACCTTAAGGATTTATTTTTCTCTAATAATTACTGTTTACTGTTACTTTTAAGATCGAGCTTGCCTTTAGCTACTTTTTTCTTTCACTTGAATACTTTACATCACAATTTGTTATAAAATCACGCCGAAAACAATAAAATAACTTAATGAACAAAAAGGTACTTCAAGCACCAAAGTTCAAGTGAAATCTTTGAAAATCATAAATTTCTCCAATCGAATTTAGTCGCAACTTAATATTTTGCCACAAAACTGTAACAGCGAACTTTGTCAAAAAAAAATGTTTTTTTTTAAAGCCAAGTTTGCTCTTACAATTACTGGGAAAAAACAAACATGACATGCTTTATATGGCCAAGGCTACTGAATAAAAGGATGTTTCAAAATTCAGCTCAACTTTAGTTTAGAATAAAATGCCGGGGGAAGATGTAAAAAATAAAAAAAAGCGAATTATGTTTCAAAGTATGTTTTTGGCCACTTCGAGATCGCGAAAGCGTAATTTTCGTTTTTTTCGCCTTTTATTTTTCAAATCGACCCTGCCTTAAGGTACTTTTTATGAACCTTGAATACTAAAAGCCAGAATTTACTGACCAAATGTAATTTTTGTTACTTTTGCATTTAAGCATAATCATTGAAAACAATATGTTCAACCTATTGAGTTGGGTCGCAACTTGATTTTTTCCCAACTGTCTGTAACATCGAACTATATTGACAAAAATTTGTGTTTTTATAGCCAAATTCGCTTTTACAATCTTTGGAAAACAAAAAACCGGAATCATATTTCAAAATTGATGTACAGGTTACTTCAAGATCGTCAAAGTGTTGCAAAGTTTTTTTTTTGCATTGTTTTCCTCTTTTTTTCTCGAGATCACAGCAAAAAATGTTTTATAAAAGCTATTTTCAAAAAAAAATCTTGGCACATTTTTTTTTCTTTTAAAACCTAATTTTTATTCTAAAGCTTTGCGGCTTTAATTTGTCAATTATTAGCACTACGAAAACCGATTTGTTATCCAACTTTCGCAAAATAGTCGACTACGATTTTTTATCCAAAAAATTAGATATGTCTCTAAATTAATTTTTTTTGCGGTTTTTTCGCTTCTTCTATAGTCTGTTTCCAAGGGACGGTGTTCGACTTTCGGGCCAACTTGAAAAATGACACGTTTTTAACCAAAAATGTTTTGAAACATTGAACAGATCAGAGATATATTTAGCGAAAGAGCACTGTAAAAGCGGAGTGCGCAGACAATTAACAAAGATCGTTTCAAGACCAAAGGTACCAAGTCCTTTAAAATTTGTGAAAATCTTTGCCCATTCGTTGGAAAAGGAGTATCACTGGACTTTACAGGGGGCACCCAGTATTTTCATTATTTTGTTTTTTTGAACCTTACCTCTTCTTTCTGAAGATCGAGGGCATGGCATTCACAGAGCTTCCAGTGGGACTTTGAAGGATCAGAAGACGGTCCCAAGTGTCGTCGGCCATGACCTTGAATTCGTCAATGCGAACTTCTACCTGAAATTTCAATTTCAGTTAAAATTTGAAGGTTTCAAAAAACCTCATTTCTGAGAGAGTTGATATCGCTGACGATGTGTGCTACTCCGAAGAGCGAAGCGAGTACTCCACAAAGGCAGATGCCCGCGGAGGCGAAGCCGAGAGAAGGCATCAGAGAATGCTGGTGATCGGGGCGCGGTCGCCGCTTTTTATCGCGCCTGGGGGTGGCCGACCCCCGCGAAAAAAACTGCCACCGGACTTGCTGCGAACCGGAGCAAATTTCGGAAATCTCTATCTCTCGCTAATCGAAGATGAACGGATACTTCGGATTTTTTCGGTGATCACTTCAACCGTTTTTTACGAGAAAATGTTTTATTCTAGATAATTTAGCGAGCAGTTTTGAAAAAGAGTAGAAGAAAGTTTAAAAAAAAACACAGAGAAATGACTATAGTGCGTTTCCGAAAAACAATCAGGGAAAACTTTGTTTTCTTAAAGGACTAGGTACCTTTGGCCCCGCCGCGATCCGTTTTTTGTCTGCGCACTCCTCTATTACTGCGCTTTTTCGCGTAATTTATTTATCGTCACTTCAATGTTTCAAATTGTCAATGGTTAAATACAAGAGAAGATCAAGGTCGCTTAAAACTCTCCAGCCTCGTTGGAAATAGACTATTTTGATTAATAATATACCGAAAAGGTTTTATCAGTTAAAGAATTTATCGTAAAAAAGCAATTACCTAAAACTAGCGACAGTTTTATAAAGCCAACTGCATAAATATTTTTTTTGAAACTGATCAGCGAAGAGAATTGTATTTATTTGTTACATTTTGCATTACGTTAAGTGAAAAACAGTCAGCTGCGTAAAAAAAATGTTTTGAGAGAAAAAAAACGCAACAAGAATTGTGTTTTTTTTTTTTTGACTATTTTAGAAATTCAACAAAAGATTCGAATGTTTCGAAATTAATTTTGTATTAGTAAGAAATATTTGGGGCTTTAACTGAACATCGGATTTCTTTCGATTTTTGCATTCTAATTTTTTTTCTCATATTAATATTTTAGATTTGAATTTTCTTATCTAAATTTTAGATTTCAATTTTTCCAATTTCAAATTCGAATGTGAACGAATTTCAAAAATTTCTATCCTATCTCTCGATAATAGAGTTTTAACACTAATCTTTTTGTTAAGTAGTGATCCTACTGTCCTAAAACTGCCAAATAACATTGAAATTGTTGGGTTGAACTGAACATCGGATTTCGGAATAGAGTTTTTCTCTACTTTCGTTTTTTTGAAATTTGATTTTTTTTCAAATTGACTCAAAATCGACAACAAAAAATTGATTGAGGTAGTTTTTTTTAAAAGACCCAACCAAACCACGAGTTTTAGTTTTTATGAAAAGAAAAAAAAATATGACAGATCAAAGTTCGCGCTGTGTTAATTTCAACAGTGGGATGTTAAAGTTCAATTGAAACCAGAACAGCACAATGAAAAATAATAGTTTAACACGCTATTTTACTGATAAAAAAAATTGTATTTAGCGTTTTCATTTTTTGGCTTTGCTTTTTCCTGTTGCCTATTTCAATTCCCTAAATCAACCAAAATCGCGGGCCGGATAACAATTTGAGAAAAATTTGGGAACTGGCCGGCCCGAAAAAAATGTTTTTTCGTTATTTTTGATTTTACATTATAAAAAGGCATAAATTTTTGGTCGGGCCCGGGCTGGGCCCGACAAAGAATTTATCTTTGTTTATGGTTGGTTTTGTGATTGCACTAAATTATCGGACAAAAATAACAGTTTGAGTTTTCATTCACTTCAATGTTCTCGTCTCTTAGCAAGTTTGCTGTTTTCTGGAATTCTGTAATGTTGTCCCCCTCCTAATCGGGTTTAAAAGAACAAAAGCGAAACATTTCTTTGAACTGCGGTTACATGTGTATTCTTTTATTTTTTAATTGATAAAACTGGGTTTGTTTTTCGCTGTTTTGTTAAATTGGCATGAAAACAACAATGAAAAGGGTAAAGAGATGTCTTTTCAACTATTCGACACAAAAATGTATACAACCAAGCGCACAATGCTGATATCCATAAAGGTATTTCGTCTTGCAAGTTATTGAGTAGACACTTCGAAATTTTTCGGCCATCACTTCTCCCTTTTTTGATGCGAAAATGTTTTCGTAGAGAAGAGTCAAAAATACAGAAAAAAGACTATAGAAACCGAGTAGATTTCACAATTTCAAAAATTTCTGTTTAGGAACAGCAAAAAAAAACTAACAACGATTATAATAGGCTAATTGGAAAAAATTTGTGTATCTGATGATGACGGAGAATTGTATTGACTTGTTGCACTTTGTATTATGTTAATTAAAAATCAGTCAGCTGCGTGAAAAATGTTTTGTTGAATTTTCATCTCACTAAAAACTAAAAATTAGTAAAACTACGAATTCAAATCCAAGTTTTTTACCTGAACCGAATTTCGGGTTTTTTTTCGATCTTCACATTCGAATTTTTTCCTTTTCTTGATTTGTATTTTGAATTTTTTTCAAATTTTAAATTCGAATCTGAAAATTGGAGTCCCGAATTTTGACAATCGCTATCCCCTCTCGCTAATCGAAGATGAACCGTTAATTCGAATTTTTTCAGCGATCAATTCTCCTATTTTTTGATGAGGAATTGTTTTATTTTACAAATTTTAGCACGCTGTTCCGAATAAGATTAGAGGAAAGTCAGAAACATGAGAAATGTCTATTGACTGATAATATACCGGGTAGGTTAAATCAGATATAGAATTTCTCTTAAAAACCAGCAACTAAAAGAAAAAAACAGGTAGAATATGCTTTTTTTCAAAAACAAAATTCAAGAAATTCTTTTAAGATTAAAATCACGAATAACGCCGTTGCCTAATTTTGTTTCCTTGTAACACATCACATTATGTCAAGTGAAAACATTCAGCTGCGTAAAAAAATGTTTTCAAAAACGCAATCAGAATTGTTATTATAAGGCGTTTCAGAATTTCAAAAATGGCTGTGGTAATGTTATAATTTTTTGGTAAGTATTTATTTGACTGTAGTAAAACGGCGAATTGAAAATAAATATTTGGGGCTTGAACTAAACATCAGATTTGTTTCCAATTTCGGATTTGAATGTTTCTCTTTCTTGATTTGAGATGTGAATATTATTTTTCAAATTTGAATCTGAGGATTCAAGACCCGAATTTGAAAATGCGCTATCCTATCTCTCGTTAATCGAAGACGAACGGATACTTCGAATTTTTCGGCGATCACCTCTCTTTTTTGATGCGAAAATGGTTTCTTCTATAAATTTTAGCACGCGGTTCCGACATAGAGGAGAATGTCAGAAACACAGGGAAATGTCTATGGACAGTAAATAACAAAACTATACCAAATTTTGTTTTTATTTTTAAGTAACTAGAATCAAAAACGGGCAGAACAAACTAATTGCAAAGAACATTTTTGTGGAGCTTATAATCACATTTAACGATGAACAAACCATTGCATTGAATTGTTACACTTCGTATTTTGTTAAGTGAAAAACATTCAGCTGCGTGAAAAAATTTTAAAAAAAAGCGATAACAAAAGGCACAGAGCAGATTTTCCTACTGTTCAACACATATTTTTTTTTAAACCAAAGCACACAGTGCGAAAAACCACACATGATCTGCGTTGCATCACTTCACTGTTTTGCCAAGTTTTTAAGTAGGCGAAATGGCTAAAAAAAAACAGTCTGTTTTTTTTGCTTAAACTAACAAAATTGATTAATTTTTGTAAATCAAAGTTTTGGATTTTAACATTTCCTTTTTTTATTCCGGCAAGAAAAAAGGTTTTGAATCAGACACACACAGAATGAATTTTAATTGAGAAGTACAAAAATAAATTTACATTTTCAAGTTTTTGGGAAAATTAGCAAAAAATCTTTTATACGAACGTTTCGGTAAATGTTTTGAGCACAGAAAATTGTGACAGCTATAAAAATGATGAAAGTTTTCGGTTTGTAGTGCACTTCAATGTTTTCGGCAATTAGAAAGTTTGTGGTGTTTTCACTTTTACAATAGAATGTAAACAGAATTCCGTGGCGTTATTGAAGAAAACTATTTGTTACAAAAGTCACTGATTTTGAAACTTTCACAATTGTCCTTCTTTGTTGTTTGGCTAAATTGATGTCAAAACAATTGATAGAGCGGAAAACTTCAGAAAAATGCGTCTCTCAACGGCTTTTTTTCTAACTTCAGAATTTGTTCAGTTCAAATCAGAACATTGCCTCTTCTAGTTAAATTTTGATATAAAAACATTTAGATGTGTTAGTTTTTCTTTCAGATCAAAAACAAAGGCGCGAGCAATATTGTCTAATTTGTTTCTCAACCAAACGTGCTTCCAAATTCAAGTTTTTGGGAAAACTGCCATAAACAATTTTATACAATCGCATCGGTAAAGCTTTCAGCAGAGAAAATTGTAAAAAAACAAAAATAATGAAAATTTTGGTTTTAGTGCACTTCAATGTTTGCGGCGGTTAGCAAGTTTGCGGTATTTTAAGTTTTATACTAGAATCATATTCTATCTGAATATTTGCTTGCTTCTGAATTCAACAAGAAAAGTTGTTAGTTTTCTCTTTTAAGCTCTTATGAAACAAAAACTTCTTATTACAACACAAAGTGTCAATATCATATAATTTCAAAGGTAAAATGTGGGTTTCAATTTGGTTTTTTCTAACGCAAATATAGTTTTTTGAAGTGTAGTGTACGTTGTAAGGTTTCAAGAATAAGTTATATTTTTTCTTAAGTTTTCACTAAAAATTGAGACAAAATTGTCTCCGAATCTGTAAAACAAGCAGCTCATGCGAAAACTGCCGTTTTCTTCCAAATATATTTTCTCACCCAATATATTTTCTCACCGAAAAAGAAAAAAGTTTACAAAAAAACTGTACTGCAAGCAATAATAATATAGTACGCAGAAAATTTTTTTAGATTGTTTTTTTTTTAAATAAAAAGGACCTTACAAAAAAATGACATCACAAATACGTGCACTTCAATGTTTTCGGCCTTCAATGTTTTGTTTAGCAAGTTTAGGGTATTTTTATATTTCAATTGATCCTGAACCGGGTTTCGAGTTTAATTTAAAAAATTTTTTTTTACGAAACTTACTGATCCCTAAACATTCAACATTTTCTCTCTTTGTTATTTTGCTAAATTGGCGTCAAAACGTTTTTTTTTCATTTTTTCATTACTTATTATTTTTATTTTTTTAAAAAGAAATTTAAAAAAATGAAAATAATAAGCTTTTAAAACACATAAATCTAATGAAATTACAAGAAATTCGCTATTTGTTCAGCGTTCAGTTTTAGTTTTGTGGTCCCCCTCGTTAGTACGCTAAACAAATAGCGACTTTCTTTTGGATTTAGAATTTAACCAAGTGTGATTTATTTTACATAAAAATTGGTGTATATGTAAAAAAAAAAGTAAATAAAAAATAAAAGTTCATTCACATCATCACAACTCTATCGGTACCAGTAGTACTTGTCCCAGCAATGGTACTTATGGGCAAAACAACATTCGTTTGGATTCCAAACACATATTTCTTAATTGCTTTTTCAATAAAGTATCTGTAATCAGCAATTAACACAAAAATGTAGATGGGGTCGAGAAATTGAGCAATTGGGAGGAGAGATGACGAAACTTCTGTGAATTTCGGGGCGTGAATGCTGAGATACGCGAGAAAATATCCAATCACTGAAGGAGTGAAGGCGAAAATCAATGGGACGAAAGTCTGAAAATTACATAATTGTTACTTGATCTTATTAAAACAAATTAATTTTTTCTTTAAATATAAATTTAGTATATAAAAAGTTTTTAAAAAACGAGGGTCTTTATAGATTTTTTGCTGACCTTCTTCTTTAAAAACAGCTTAAAAAGAAAAATGTATGAAAAAAGAAATTGACAAAACAATTAGTGTCGCCGCCAAACGCCGTTTCGTAGCTTTTCCGTACGCAATACGGCGTTGCATGGAAAACTTAATTTTAATCGAATGGGTTTTTTGGGAAATTCGTAATGATAAAAGTTATCAAGTTTTTAGAAGTTATCAATTTATCCAGTGTGCTGGAGTAACACAATTAAATGCAACATTTATGTGTATTTTCAAAATCCATTTTAATTCGATTTAAAAAAAAAAACTTTTTTTTTGAATGAGGAATTCAAAAAGGAAGTTTCAACAAGTTTTTTCATATATGAATTGCAAGAAAATAACTAAATACTGAAGAAGTGAATGCAAAAACGAATGGGACAAATGTCTGGAAATCACATCGTTGTTACTTGACCAAATAAAACAAATAAATATTTTCTTTAAACAAAAATTTGATAACAAAGTTCATAAAAAACGAGGGTAGTGGGTTTTTTGCTGCTTGCTTTACCTTGAAAAAGAAAATGTTTGAAAAAAAAGATTCAAAACAATTATTTTCGCCAAATTCTGTTTCTTAGCTTTTCAGTACGCAATACGGCGTTACATCGAAAACACTTTTTTCATGCAGAAGTGTTTGGGAAAATGGTAGTGTGCTCGGATAACACAATTAGTTGCAACATTCATGTGTATTTTCAAAATCCATGTTTAGTTTAATTTTAAAAAAAAACTTTTTTTAAACATTTTGAATATAAGATTCAAAAAAAAATGAACTTTCGTTTCTTTCATATATGATATTCCAGAAAAAATCAATAACTTGCAAAAACTAATGGGACAAAAGACTGAAATTGACTTCATTGTTGCATGACAAATAAATATTTTTTTTAAAGGAACATTTAATAAAAAATTTAGAAAAAAACGGGTATATTGCTAGGTAAAATTTTTTGACTGCCCTTCTGCCTTTAAATTAGCTGAAAGAAATAATAGCTTTCTCAAATGATAAAATTATGAAAAAAATACGATATACAACAATTATTTCCCCCAAACGCCGCTTCCTGGCTTTTCCGTTCCAATAAAGCTCATTGGGTTCCGATACGCAATACGGTGTCGCATGGAAAACACTGTTTCGTCGAAATAGTGTTTGGGAAACAAATAAAATTTTTCGGCAAACCTCTACAACATCAAGAGTATTCCAGTGTGCTGGAGTAACACAATTAGATGCAACATTTATGTGTATTTTCCAGATCTATTTTTATTTCGTTTTTTTAAACTTGTTTTGTTAAACATTTTGAATATGAGTTTCAAAACAGGAAAAAAATAAAATTCAGCAAGTTTTATAAATGAAATGCGAGAAAACGTTCAATGACTGAAGGAGTGAAAGATAAAACTAACGGGACAAAAGTCTTAAAAATCGCATCACTGTTACTAGAAGTTATAAAAACAAATTAATGTTTTTTTAAAGAAAAACATAAGAAATACTCAGGGAAAAACGGGCGTATTACTATTATAATTTTTTCTACTTTGAAAAACACCTTTCTAAAAAAAATTACTATCTTTTTTTAAACATTCATCGAAGTAGTGGTTTCAAAAATAGCACAATAACATTTTTTTCGGTAAAGCTCTGTTACATCAATAGTTCTTCAGTACGCTCGACTTACCCAATTAGATGCAACATTTATATGAATTTTCTAATTCCAATATTAATTCGTTTTTTTAAAACTCGTTTTCTTAAAAACATTGTAGTTTGTTTGGGTCGTTTCAATGTTTCCGACATACGGAAAAGAACTAGTTGTATCAAGAAATTCATCCGAAAGCGGGTTTCTGAGATTGAAACTTGTAACAAAAAACGTACGCTTAAAAAATGTACAAATTTGGGTTTTGAGCCCATCGCTCTTGTTGAAGTTACTTCATTTAATGGGATTTTACTTCTTTTTTTTTTAACTGAAAAAAGTCTTCGTAATATTCCATTCACAAAGCTCTCCTTTATTAGCTACGGTCCTATCTCTTTGAATAACATGACTAGCTGAAACATTTGCAGGTTTTCAAATTTTTTTTCAATCAATAAACGAAAAGAAAGGTTTTTTTTATAGTTTTTTTCAGCTGTGAAATACATAAAAATTTATTTGCGAAACATAATCGCCTGTTTCTAGAATATATTTTTCACAATCATTTTTTCATTAAAATGTTGTAATATGGTTTCTTTTTTTCAGTGGTAAAAAATCGATTTTCACTCCGTCTTCTTATTTCAGCTTTTTTGACATGAAATGGTTTTCACGGATTTTTTTAAACCCATTATATAATTTTTTTGTTAGTAAAAGTCCATTGTAATATCTACGAGGGCTTTTTTTTCTAGAAATGTTTTGTTATTATTTGTCATGTCTATGTTTCTGGTATGCCGGAAATGCAACAATGTTTAAATTGATCATTAGGTGCGCCCCTATTAATCCAAGTATGTAAAACAAAACTACCTGTAATGCCAACAAAAGAAACAGCCTTCGTTGGAGACTTCGATTTGCTGGAGAAAGATGAACAAATGCTGCACCACGGAAGAAAAATAGAATTCTGATGCTACAGAAAATTGAGATTCCACTGGCAGCCATCATCACCCCTGACCACAAAGCGAGGGTCAGCATTGTGTCAATCACTACTGTGCCGTTTATCTAAAAATTCATAAAGATTTCTTATAAAAAAACCCACTTTTCTATCAATTTATAACTGAAAGATTCCATTTTCCGAACAGATAGTAGTTCAATCTAATGTTTTAACAAGCTACTTTCCGAGAAAAGAAATTTGTTTCGCAGTGTGCATTTTTTTCGAATGTTGCATTCATTTTTCCAATTTTTTTGAACCATTTAAGACGGAATTTTTATAAGACTCGAGCTGGATCAATGACAACTGTGACATAGAATTTTTATTCACTCCAAACTAACACATTTTGTTAAACTTGACAAAAATTAGCAATTAAACTTGTTTTTTGCTTGGTTGGGATACTGTAGCCCAGATTATCAATGTCAAATCGACAAAACTATATCCCGCTTCAAAGTGATCCAATTAGAAAACTGTCAATTACAAAAAGTTATAAAAACTCAATTGAAACAACTTTGTAATTATTGACAAAAAAATTTAAAGGTTATCATCGTAAAAATGTAGAAAAGGTATGCGAAAAGTAATTTTTTCGACATTTTTGGACGTGGTGAGTCAATACCGCAAAAGCATTAAATTCTTTTTATTTGCCACACTTTTTGCCACATTTTATCTTTTTTCACCAAAAATTTTTAGGGCATGCCTCATCCTCAAAAATTGCCTTGAAGTGCGTCATATGGGTGAAATCAGCGCTGCGCAGAGAATCCGCATGCGCCTGCCATTGATAAATTCGAGCCGCGGCGCCGATTAGGGGCGCAGAAAGCTGATGGCGCGCACTTCAAGGCGATTTTTGAGGACGAGGCATGCCCTAAAAATTTTTGGTGAAAAAAGATAAAATGTGGCAAAAAGTGTGGCAAATAAAATGAATGTGGTCGCTTTTAATACTTTTGCGGTATTGACTCACCACGTCCAAAAATGTCGAAAAAAGTCACTTTTTCCATACCTTTTCTACATTTTTACGATGACAATCTCACTATTTTGTTTTGTCATTAATTACAAAGTTGTTTATACTAAGTTTTTATAACTTTTTGTAATTGAGAGTTTTTTAATTGGGTCACGTTGAAGGGAGATATAGAATTGCAAGGATGACATGCACAGTCTGGGCTACAGTAACCCGACAACCCCAAAAACGATTTTTATCGTTTATTTTGGTCGTGTTGATAATATTTTATCGGTTTCATATGAATCCGAAACAAAAAATTATCCCATGTCACAAGACCCTCGAGTCTTATAGAAATTGCGCCTTAATCAAGACATCATGTCTTAGCGACTGGAAGTGAATTTGGGCATAAAATTGTAAAACATCAAAGTTTAAGAAAATGTTTTAGCTTTGGTACTTTATTTCAACATTTTTTCTTGAAGGGTTTCAATAGCGAGATCTGTTGCTTAACAAGTTATTTTGGTTTTCATCGTTTTTTTCACAAATATATACTTTTTTCGTAAATCTTCCTTTTCGCCAAAACTGCTATGACTAAAAATGGTTTCAGAAGACTGAATTTCTTATTTCTACCTCAATGGAAAACCCCTTAAAATTGTACTCAATAAGGCGTGAGAGCAAAAACGGCTCACTTTGAACGTTAGTCATTTAATTGTTTTTTTTTAATATAATGTTTTCCAACTAGGAATTGACTCTAATTTTTCCGAACTTTATGTCCGTGAAAAAATTTTCTTCGCCTTTCCTTTGTAAACTTCAAAAACTTTTTAACTAAACCCGTATTTTGAGTCAAGTAGCTGCATTTCTACAACAATTCGGAAATATAATTCAAAGAAAACTTCAAACATTCTTTTAGGCTCTTATGAAATGAAAATGTTTCTTTTTCAATATAAATTGTCATTATCATTGTAATTCAAAGGTGAAATGAAAGTTTCAACCCGGTTGTTTTGAAAGCATTCATAGTTTTTTTTGTCCATGTGTTGTGTCCATACTCAAGATTTCAGAATCATTTTTGATAAAATTTTCTCCGAATCTGTAAAACAAGCAGCTCATTCCAAAACTGCCGTTTTATCCCAAAAACATTTTATTTGAAAGTTTTCACAAATAGTTGAAAAACAAGATTCAAAGACAGCTTGTAACAATGTTTGAATTTTCTTTGTAAGCACTTTAATAAGCCACTGTTATACGAATACCCAAACGAACGATTTTTTTGTACAAGGCGACATGAATGTTTCTTCCAGGTAACCTTTGTTTTAAGTTTATTTGAAAGTGTTGTGCCAATATTGCCGGATTTTTAATGTACAATCAGTTTTCACCAAATTTTTTGAGCCACTTTTGTGCGTCTCCGCCTAGAAAACAAAAAAAAATTATCGCATTTAATACAATATTTTCTTCTTCTTCTTCTTTTTATTTCATCCATTTTTAACATGTTTTTGAAATGTACGTAAGCAATCAAAACAAAATGGTTTTTTTTAAATATCAATTTCTTTTTGCATAAAAATTCACATATAGAAAAAAATGTAAAATTTTATTTATGGAGCAATTAAATTTTAATTCCTCAATTTAAATTCACGTTTCAACCATTTTACTTTAAATGGGAAATTCGTTAAAAGCGTTTGTGCCACCTACGGGAAAAAATATTTTTTTCTTTTTTTTGTCCTCCTGTTTTTTATGACAATTCTGTTATACATGATACGCAATATCGCGTGAGACGAAAAATATCTAGGTTCGAGGGTCGAAAAATACCATTTTCACACTGTTTTGTTTTTTGAAATTTAGTTTAAACACAGAGACTACTGTTGTTCAACAATTTTTGAAAAAAAATTGTTAATCTTAACTTAAAATTGTTTCAAAAAACAATTTTTTTTTAAAATGTCGTTCACAACAATATTCATATGTAACTTGTAAGTGAACTTTACAAATCTTTAAAATTCCAAAATTTTTGTCGCTTGTTGATATCACCATTTTTTGTCAATGAATTGTTTCATTTGAGTTACACAAATTTTTACTATTTCAAGAAAATCGGTTTTTTATCGTTTGTTTTTTTTCAAAAAGGTTGCTTTTCGAGTTTTTTAATGATTATAGAAAGGCGAAAACGAAATTGAACAAAAAACTCACAAACATTGGCGCTCCAATGTAAGAAATATCCTCCAATCGAAGATCCAGCCCTCCAACACTGACAACCTTCAATGTTTCAGCTAATTCCTTATTCAGCCGAAAGTACGTAACTATTGGATACGCACAAGTAAACACAACTGTTACATAAATAGTTACAAGTACAACTAAACGTTGTGGTTTTTCGAACCACTTCATTTGGCGGGGCCTGAAAAAGTTAGTTTTCAAGTTTAAAAAAATTTCAATCATGCCAATGCTTCAAAAAGTTATTTTATGCTTTCCACCTTTCCACCTATGCTAAGTGATAGAAACTAAGTTGTTCAGGGTAACTTTTGGTGTTCTTTTTCAATAAAATCGCTGTTTCAAAAGATGTGCATTGTCATTGGCATTTGATACTCAATCAGCCCGTAGCAAAATTAGCTCCCGTAATTGAAATTGGATAAAACTCACCAACAAACGGCAAAATAGCGATAAACGAAGGAAAAAGTGAGAACCATTAGCATTTTTATGTGGGTAACTGAGTATGAACAAATGAAATAGGAGCCAAGTTCACGTGGAAGGCGTTGAACTGTGGCGTAAAAGATCCAGCCAAGGGGGCTCGGCTCGAAAATCTAAAATAGGAAATCAGTTTTGGTTTTTTGTCAATTTTTTTTTTGATATTTCTGTCGACAGAAGATTACGAAAAAGCTTTATTCCGAAAAGTATAAATGCATCAAAACATGGGGGTGGTTTTTATTTTAAAACAATATATTTGAAAACTTTTTTTTAACATGTGCGTAAAAATTCATAACAAGAAAAGTTTTATTTGACAAATATGAATTGAAATTTCAAATTAATTTTGGTGTGCTGCAAAAAATAGAAAATCATTTGAAAAATAAAACATACAAAATATTTTTGGGGCAAAAACTTGATTGTTGGAAAACTAATCCAAGAAATAAGAGAAAAAATTGAAAGGAATAAGATTAAATATTCTAAACTTTTTAATAATTTTTTAATAGTCTTTTTCAATTATCTTTTTTCTTCTCTTTATTCAAATTTTTAAATCGGTGTATGACTAAAATTTGAATTTTTCTGATGTTTCTTTTTCCAGTTCCAAACATATTTTTAAAAAAAACAAATTTTTCTAAGGTTCTTCACTTGGTTCATTTTTCCTTTATGAGTGCTAAGCCCAAAAATTTTGTTTGTTGGTTCTTAGCGTGGAATGAGTATTATTAGTTTTCTCAACGGTTTTAAGAACCATTGCGTTTTTTCTTTTATTCTTTTTAGAAACAAAAACACAACAAAAAAAATACTTTTCAACAAATGATGGTACAAAAAAACCAATTTAATTTGACTTTATAGGGGCAATAAGGCTGAATTTTAATAAAAAAATCTTCCGACAACCTAAAATAGCTGATACATTTTTCCCTAACTCTTGATTTTGCCCTAGTTTTGACAGATCCATGTTTCAAGTATATGTCGTAACAAACAAGTTTTCATTTAAACGATGGGGGTATGTTAGACATTCTAAAGTGTTTTGCTGTGCTGCAACAAACAACAAAATATTTTTTATGGGAAACTGGGATACGTTGTGAAAAAAAAATAATGTAAAACAAAAAACGAACCGGTAAGCTGATAAAAGTAAGGCTTGCGTGAATTGCAGCAATTAATATATAGAAAAACAGAAGAACTTTATATGAACCGATCTCCATTCCTGTTCTAAAGGAAAAATTTATATATTTAATGCAAAAATTAAAAAAAAACTCACCTTAGAGCAATAATCGGGAGTAGAAGAAGATTTAGGATAATTGCAGTTCCGCTTACATAGCTCATAAATTCTCTTACAAATTGGGAAAGGTTCATTTCTGAAGAAATTTTTTTTGTTTTTGTGAAAATTCAGTCAAATTCATTTTCTGGAATCTTGAAAAAATAAACATGATTTAAAAATTACCTAGGTAAACGAAAACAAAATTCTTTTTTTTTAAAATCTTTTTAGAAACTGCTTAGAACATTGGAGAAAAATAATATAAGCAAAAAAAAATTTTAAAAAATAGACAGTTTTCTACAAATTTTTTTTGTGTTTATTCAGACCGTTTAGCTATATTAGCTTCTTGGCTGAGTATTATACGAATTTTACGCACACTGCCATTAAATCGATTAATATTGAAAAAATGTCGATTTATCTCCAAAAATAGTGTTAAAACAGGAAAATTTTTTTTTTACTAGTCTAGTAGAAAACATTAATTTAAATGGGGCAGCTGAAAAAGTGTACTAGTTGTATTTATAACCTCTAAGAAGAAAGTTTAATAAACTTAAAATAATATTCCGTATAGTCTAAACATCGTTATGTGTCATATCAATTAAAATTACATTTTTAAGCCGACTTCCGCAACTGGACTTAAATTTTTCTCTCAATTAATCATTGCTTTTTTTTTTGGGATGTGGTCGTTCAAGATACGATTTGTGAAAGAAGCGACCCCCGGACAGAATGAATTTTTTTTTTAAATCTCAGGTTGAGCTGAAACGTTAAATATGGACTGCCTAAGACCTATTTGCTCAATAAATCACTTTGGTTTCGGAAGTTTTGTTCCACAGCGAAATATTGGAACGATGCCCTGACCTCATAAATCCCTTCAATGTGGTGCAATCTAGATGCGGGTCGGCTCATTTTATTAGTAAATTTAAACTGAAAAAGTGTTTTTATAATCCCAGAACTTTCAAACGGGTGAAATCACCAAAACACTTTTCAAAAATGGGGCTTTAAAATTTACGATTTATCTATGTAATCTTATCTATTTGTTTGTTGTCCCTTAATCAAATTGTCGTACAATTTTATGTTAGAAAAAATGTTGACAGGCAGACCTTTCGGAGTCCCGAAGTACTTACACGTTTATTAAAAAGGAAAAATTACCCCCAAAATCGTTGATTTTTAGATTTTTGATTTAGCATTCTTGTCATTTCGATGTTTTACTCAAAGCACATAAGGTTTTCTTTTTTCTTCCGTCTTTTGTTTATCCGCTGATATGTTGTGAAACTACTATGAAAAGATTTTAAACATTAAATAACTCAAATTTCGCGTAGTAAACAGGGCAAAAGGTGTGTATTCCAGGATCAACGGGAGCAAATGGCAAATGGATAGAGCCTGGATTGTAGCATTTTCAATTTACGCCAAGCTACAACATGAAAATGACATTGGAGATCAGAGAGGATTAGAGACACACAATTCTGTTAGTGGGTATTACGATGGGAAATGCTTGGAGTGACGCACTTATTTAATAAAGTTTAATAAATGCTAATACATTTTGGTTCTCGGACTTTTGTTCTCTGATTTTTTGATCTCTCTCTATCTTTCTTTGTGTCCCACACACTCACTAACTCACACACTCACACACTCACACACTCACACACTCACACACTCACACACTCACACACTCACACACTCACACACTCACACACTCACACACTCACACACTCCCACACTCACACACTCACACACTCACACACTCACACACTCACACACTCACACACTCACACACTCACACACTCACACACTCACACACTCACACACTCACACACTCACACACTCACACACTCACACACTCACACACTCTTAGACGTTAACATAGTTACAAAATGGTTAAAAATACATTTTAATGCCCGTTAAACGTAATTTTACAACAACATCCGTTGACCAAGCGGAAGCCCATCCAGAAAGTAAAAAATGCACCGGAAATTTCTCACACAAACTGATCAAAACTCACTTCCGGATTTCAGTGATCTTCTCTTTACAAATTATGTAACAAAAAATGTTTTTCGGCTTTAAATGAATAAAAATAAAATGCTTTCTAAAAGCTTACGTGCGTCATATTCGAACAGAGAATCACGAGAGGCTTTGTGAAAAAAAGAAATGTTGCAAAACAATTGAAATGACGTGCGTTATTTAATGATGCGGATCTATTTTAATTGTTTGAAATAATTATTGCTTCCCGTGGCGTCATTTTTGATTACTGGTTAGAATTTATCAAATGGCTAATCGTTCCTCTTTTAGTTTAGGAAAAAAATTTTTGCGAGCCGAATTTGAAGACTAACTATTGCAACGAATTGAATTTTTTGAATTACCTAGGGGCATTGAAACATTCAAAACAGTGGACACATAGAAAACTTCAAATTTTCCTATTTTATCTTTTGTTTCATAAGTAGCCAAATGTGTTTTTCATCCAAAAAGATTGAAAGTTAATTTCGTTTTCATCGAATTTTCAAATTTTGAAAGAAACAAATTATCTTAAGTCGCAATGTTGCATTTGTAAACCTATTTTTGTTGCGAAAATGTCGTTTTTAATTTTTTTTAAAACAATTGTTTCATTAAAAAATTACCAGAATCTGGTTTTTAAATCAAATAACTGGTTTTGTTCTGTTTAAATTTATTATATGAAAAAATATATACAAAGAAAACAGTTTTCTTTTTCATTCACAGAAGTGTTTCGACTTCACTTCATAAAAAATTGTTCTTTCGTTAAAAATAAATGCGCCTTAGCTTATGTTCTGTACCGTGATTAAATTCCAATGATAAGACCACAAAAAAGATTTTAAGAAGAAAAATTGTTACAAAACGTATAAATGTTTCAAAACTAAGCCAAAAAAAGAAACGCTCAGACACATGAAACGGTTTGCTTGAAATCACCTCAATTTTTTTAATTAAAAATGTTGAAAATAAGAACTTTTTATTTGTTTTGCCAAACCAAAGAATCACAAGAAGGCCTTAATCAATGGAGCAATCAAAGCAGCGAGCACTGAAAAATATTTTATCAAATAGGTTATTTTATCTTACGTGAAATTGAACACACTCCTTGCGTTGTCAATTCCACTGAAGGAGTTTTTGTGGTCCCGCCTGGAAAAAAGTATCTTATAAACAATTAGTAAATTACCATTGCCAGGTTCAAGGTTTCCTGTAGTTTTTCCACTCTTAATCGAAAAATTCACAAAGAAACCACCGTCGGGCTTTGTACTTCTTGAAGATATGACAACATCCAGGCTAAGAGCAGAATAGTCGAATGGAGTTTCCATATTGTCTGGCCAGAATGGGACTCTAAACGTGTGAGTGTGTGAGTGTGTGAGTGTGTGAGTGTGTGAGTGTGTGAGTGTGTGAGTGTGTGAGTGTGCGAGTGTGTGAGTGTGTGAGTGTGTGAGTGTGTGAGTGTGTGAGTGTGTGAGTGTGTGAGTGTGTGAGTGTGTGAGTGTGTGAGTGTGTGAGTGTGTGAGTGTGCGAGTGTGTGAGTGTGTGAGTGTGTGAGTGTGTGAGTGTGTGAGTGTGTGAGTGTGTGAGTGTGTGAGTGTGTGAGTGTGTGAGTGTGTGAGTGTGTGAGTGTGTGAGTGTGTGAGTGTGTGAGTATGTGAGTGTGTGAGTGTGTGAGTGTGTGAGTGTGTGAGTGTGTGAGTGTATGAGTGTGTGAGTGTGTGAGTGTGTGAGTATGTGAGTGTGTGAGTGTGTGAGTGTGTGAGTGTGTGAGTGTGTGAGTGTATGAGTGTGTGAGTGTGTGAGTGTGTGAGTGTGTGAGTGTGTGAGTGTGTGAGTGTGTGAGTGTGCGAGTGTGTGAGTGTGTGAGTGTGTGAGTGTGTGAGTGTGTGAGTGTGTGAGTGTGTGAGTGTGTGAGTGTGTGAGTGTGTGAGTGTGTGAGTGTGTGAGTGTGTGAGTGTGTGAGTGTGTGAGTATGTGAGTGTGTGAGTGTGTGAGTGTGTGAGTGTGTGAGTGTGTGAGTGTGTGAGTGTGTGAGTGTGTGAGTGTGTGAGTGTGTGAGTGTGTGAGTGTGTGAGTGTGTGAGTGTGTGAGTGTGTGAGTGTGTGAGTGTGTGAGTGTGTGAGTGTGTGAGTGTGTGAGTGTGTGAGTGTGTGAGTGTGTGAGTATGTGAGTGTGTGAGTGTGTGAGTGTGTGAGTGTGTGAGTGTGTGAGTGTATGAGTGTGTGAGTGTGTGAGTGTGTGAGTGTGTGAGTGTGTGAGTGTGCGAGTGTGTGAGTGTGTGAGTGTGTGAGTGTGTGAGTGTGTGAGTGTGTGAGTGTGTGAGTGTGTGAGTGTGTGAGTGTGTGAGTGTGTGAGTGTGTGAGTGTGTGAGTGTGTGAGTATGTGAGTGTGTGAGTGTGTGAGTGTGTGAGTGTGTGAGTGTGTGAGTGTATGAGTGTGTGAGTGTGTGAGTGTGTGAGTGTGTGAGTGTGTGAGAATGTGAGTGTGTGCTAGTTTCATCTCTAAAGTATAACCTACCCTAAATCTTGAGTGTAATCCTTGTTGTTTAAAATTACCATTGAAGCATTCTGAGAAGCATACTTGATCGAAAAAGTTACAGTAAAATCTTCACCTGAAAAAATATTTATGCAGGAGTGTTCTGTTTTTAAGAAAACGTTAATTATAATTATTTCTGTTTAAAAGTTTCTCTTACTTCCCCGTAACATAAATTCGTTGCTTTTCAAGTTTGTACTCATTCTGCCGAAGTCCTGGGAAGCAATGAAGCCGAAGCGGCCGTCAGTTGCGTCAGAGATTTGGGCTAAAAAAACACATAAAACAAAAAAAAATAATAATACCTCTAATTGGATCGGTTGTGAAACGAATTTTAGCCTTTCCTTTGTTAACCACAAAGGTGCGAACATAAGAGTCAAAATGTTGAGGTAAAGCAGCAACGACGTTGTCTTTTCTGAAGAAAAAAAATCATAGAATTTTGAAAATTGTCCTATAACCTGGGATTGGGTAATTTGATATTACATGGTCTCGTCGTGATTTTTTTAAAAAAAAAATGTTAATATAATTTTGTAAAGGTTTGTTAAAACTCTTTTCAACAAATGTTTCGGAAAAAGAGGTTCTGGCGAGGTATATATATTTTCGAAAATTGTCTTTTTCAAGGGTAAGTTTTTATACTTCGTTTATCTAAGAATTTTTAAATTTGCATATAATACAAAAAAAATTGTTCTAAAAGTGCTCAGATTTCAAAAACAGGTTAAGTAGGTTTTTAAGGAGATCTGAAAAAGCTAGTTTTTAATTTTACAGAGACGACGTCTTAATATGTAAAACTCCAGCAGGTTGTCTTGAAAATAGTTCATTGTTTTTTTCTTTCCAATTTTTGTTTATATATTTTTAGGAAAAAATATTAAAAAAAACAATTTTTTTAAACTTCGTTCGCAGTTACATGTTTCTCCTATTTTTTGAAAATTTGATTTTCAGACAGTGATACTATCTCAAAAACAACTTTTCTAAAAACACATCCTTACATTAACTGAACTTATTACTGCTTTAGTTCGATCGTTCTAGTTTAGTTTATTTCCTGTTGTATTCAAACAAATTTACTTAGAAGCGTTAATATTAAGCACACAAAAAGTGCCCAATACAGCAAAGCTTACTTTGCTGTATTGGAAATACATGCTATTTTCGCCTGTGTATGCTGCATTAAGCCTAATTCTGGCCGGATTCCAATTTGGCAAAAGCTGTCAAACTCACGTATACTCCTGCATCATGTACATTTTGTTTGTATCAGCAAGCGGTACCTGAGCATAAGCCCGCACTGTTGTGTCAGCAGTCTAAATTGTTATTTTTTTTAATGGAAATCAACAATTTCCTCACACTTAGGTCGATCTGATTTACGTAGATGGTGTTGGAGTAATTTAAAGTGCCCCAGATACTTAATGCAGCTGGTCCGTTTTCAGCTGAGATTTCAACAGTTGTGTAGATGTCTTTGGTTGGTTCCGCCCATCGAACACCGAAATCAGCATATTTTTGGGTGTCTGAAAAAGTTATATGCATTTTTATAGCTGTCTCCAAAATAGAATCCGGCCAAAAACAGCCGTAAAGCAGCGTTCGTGCGATACAAATGCGAAAATAGCATGCAAAAAACGAAAAAGCAGAGAAAGAGCGGCTTTTTCTCACCGATTCCCGTTTAGCGACGGCTATATTCCTTTTTCTCACTTGAACACCAACAAAAACGTCAGTTGTTTTAAAGTGGTCAGCTTCAACATGTTTTGGAACTGTAACCTAACAAAACATTAAAAAAAACTAGTTTTTCATACTAAAACACGTCCGAAAATCAAAAAACTCCATCGTACATATCTTTCGTTTGTTGATAAGTATAGTTCCAATAAAATGTTGATGAAAGATCAAAGCGACCTTGATATCCACTCGTATTTAACCAAAAACCCAGCGAAACATTGAAGTGATTAGACATGAAATGGTCGAAATATCATTGTAAAAGAGGAGTGCGCAGACAATTTACGGTTCGCGGTGGGACCAGATGTACCTAGTCCTTTAAGCAAATCTCTGTTTTGGAAACGCACTATAATTAATTACACTTCGACTCTGGAACGAACAAATACCAAAAACACAATTATTTATGAACATGAGTTGAAACTTTCGAAATATTTTAAAGAAAAATTTTTTTTTCTAACACGGTTTAAATAATTTGAAAATCGATTTTTTGGATCGTGTCGTCGAATTTCAAAATTATATTTTGTTGTTTTAACTTAAGGCAAATAATTGAAATTCATGTTGTTTTCGTCTTTGGTCAATCTTCTAAAATTTTCAAAGCTTTTGTTCAGTTCGGCAAATGAGAACTTGGGAGGAATAGAATTTCTTTGAACAATGATTTCTTTCGAAAAATGTTTTGTTGAATTGCTCAATTCACATCTCATGAATTCAGCTAGTTTGAAACAATTAATCAAAGTTTAAGAAAGTTGTCAGCACTCACACAAAAGATGTTGAAAAGCGCTTTTTTTCTTCAAATGAGTATTATATATAGTCTTTGCCAATTTTACTTCTTGTCCGATTCGCAAATGCAACCCTGACGCAGTATTGCGTACGTATCCTAAAACATAGGATTTTTGTACGTAAATTCGCGTTTGGTGTCATTTGCACAGAGCTAAGAACGAAATTGGCCGAAGTAGCATTGACGACGACTATACGAATTAACTTGAGAAATTAAATCCATTTTCCTTATCTCTTTTTTGGAAACGCACTATAAAACCCAATTAAAATTGAGAATCGATTTTTTTCTATGGGAGGAGTATAAATGACTTTCAGGGTACGGTAGCTACAAACAGAGAAAAATATATAATAAGCGTATTTGTGGGTGTCTGTAGAAAAAACTGTCATTATAGCTGTCGCCAAATCGGAACCTTGCCAGAAACGGCATTACTGCAACATGTATGCGCTACTCAGGCGAGAGAGCGTGCGATTTGCGAAGACGCAGAGAAAAGATCGCTTTTTTCGCCGGATGCTAGTTTATTTCGTTTTGAAAAAAGCTGTTTATCAACAAAATTAGCAAACTTGGTGACCTTTAAATACATTGAAATGTTGAACTAACTATATAAAGCCGAGTTTTTCAAACAAAAAAAATCAAACCAAGTAACTGTAATTTTGTTTTATAAAATAGATTCAAATTCTAGTTTTTTTTAATATCTAAATAACATTTGTTAAATATTTCAGCCAGTCTCTATCGAAACTTTTAAAGCATTCTAAATGTTGTGTCCCGAGCTTTTTTCTCCTTCAGTTTTGCGCTAAAAAAAGCTTTTTGCAGTTAAAAACTGAATTAATTGCCGAACGCGAGAAACTTTGCGTCCGGATATTAATTTTAACGTTAAAACGTCGTGACGATTTTTTTATTTTCAAATTTGTTTTTTTTTCTCGGAAAAATACCCATGTTTAGCATACAATTAGTGGGATACACTAATAACACTAGTAAGGCATTAAATGTAACTCCCAATTAGCTTTGAACAATAATCGTGAAACGCAAATAATGCAACATAGAAAACATTATGCATTGTATTAAGATAATCTTCATTCAAGAAAAAAAGTTAAAACTTAACAGAATTTAAAGAGAATCGATTGCTAAGCTGAGAAACGTTGTATACAAAGACAAATTAGATTTCCATGGTGGAAAAAACTTATTAAGTCGTTAAAATCAAAAAAATGTTCTCTCGAAATTTTACAAAAAAAAAACATAGGCTGCTTTTTTCTCGTACGATCCCATTTTCGTGAAACGAACTTTCAAAAGCTTGATTGATGCTAGCTCTTGTTTCGCGCAAAAAACACCGACAAGTGTCTCAAAATCACAAAATTGTCCACGTTTGATATAGAAATTGTTAATGTTTAGGAACAAAAAATTAGATTTTTTCCGGCATTTGCTACCAAAAAGTTACTAAAATTGTTTTCAAGATAATTAAATCTTACTTGTATTATCCGTGAACCAAGCAATTCCTTCTAAGTTAATTTTTTGAGTGGAGTAGACAGTAAACGTGTTTGATGTAGAAACGATGTTATTCATTTGAGCGATGCTGTAGAGCCTAAAAATTAAATAGTATCTTATTATCTGTTTCGACTAACGTTCCCACAAGTTTGCTTTCAGTGGAATTGAAACCATCATAAACAAAGGAATTCATAAGAACGGCTGAAGCAGGGCCTTCGGGAGCAGCAACTGCGAGGAGGACCTGAAATTCTTTAAAATATTCAAATTTCAGTAATTTTCGTGTGAGAGAATTGGCGGCAGGCAAACCCTCGATTGAAAAATTCATTTAGGTTGAATTGTGATCCAAATTTTGCATGTGTCTTACCTCAAAATTCACTTTTAAGTAGAGAAACAATATGAAATTTTATGTTAAAAAAAGCTTTCTATTTGAAAAAAAAATGTAAAAAAAATTGCATGCGAAAAAGTCACAACCCAAAGAAGGTGCAAAACCAGCAAAAAAATTGACTATAAAGACTATAAAGTTATTTTTTGTCATTTTTTTTTTCAAATTTTGTTAAACGATTTTTCTGCCATAGTTATATTTTTCTTACTATCTAGACGTGTAATTTTCTTCGCATGTGATAAATCAATTATTGTTTTGCAATAAAATTTCCCATGGTTTCCAAAACTCAAACTTAACGTTACCTTAAATTTAGGGTAGTTACAGTACCCCCGGGGTGGGGTAGAAAAATTATCGAACAAAATCGGTTTTCACATGAATAAGTCGTGTTTTTCGTCTAAGCAAAAATTGTAAAAAAAACAGTTTTGAATTTCCTTGAAAGGGGTATTTTCTAGTGGATTAGACACCGCGTTTATTTATACCTAACTACTCAAAAAAGTTGATTTTTCAAGTTTTGCATTAATAATAGTGAAAAAAATTATGAAACATAAACGACTATCGGTTTTTGGATTGGCTTACGGCAATTGAACGAGATAATGAATGTTTTAGTTAAAACTCAAAATTGAAAAAAAAGAAAAACAATTTTTGGTACTTAAACATTTCAGTTAAGAAACATTCTATTTGAGTCATAAAGTGATTTTACAGGCGAAAACAATTTAAAAACCAAAGAAGGTGCTTAAAAAGTTATTTTTAGTATCAAATGAGTTTTTGTTTTCTACTATTCTGTTAAGTCATTTTTGTTTCGGAATGTTCATGCCTGTAAATTTGGTTTCGCATGCAATGAATATTTTTTTTAAACTATCCATTCTTTTGCCACAAAATTTTGTTTTTTTAACTTTTTAAAAAATCCGTTTTCCCAATTTCAGGATAGTTATAGTCTGTTTCCAAAAAAAGGTGTTTGACGTTCGGGCAATCGTGAAAAAACGACACGTATTCAACCAAAAAGGTTTTGAAACATTTAAGTGAACGACGATAAAATAGGCGAAATAAAAAATTTCTTTCAATTTCAGGATGGTTACAGTATTCCAGTGGATTACAGTACTCCGAGCCAATAATCGATGATAATATAAAAAGGCCGTGATATGCAAAATTAGTGAACCAATTCGGATTTTCTTATCAGAGGCTTCTCATAAACACCGTTTTTGTTTATATGCGCTCCAAGGTTACAATTAGAAAGTTGTTTATCAAAGTTTCAAGATTTTCAGAATGCAAATAAAATGTTCTGTTTTTAATCATTTTTAAAGTTTCGTTTATGTGGTTTTTAAGCGTTTTTTTTTTAAATTTTTCAATTTACCTTATTGTGCTGACTGTAAACCAGGTTGAAAGTATTTGCCTCGACTTTAAATATCTCAAGGGCCTGTCCAAGATTATTTGAATCAACCGAATGAAAGCCGTTTTTCTGCAGGGTTGAAAATGGAGAAACTAAATTGAAACTTCTTGAAAAATTATTTCAACCTACACTTCTTTTCGTAGATGCTAATGATCAAATTCATCTGGGAGTTCTCAACGGCTTGGATTGAAATGGTCAAGCTTGGTGGAGGAAAAGAAATGGAGTCGGGGAGAGTTGTGCCACTGAAATCATTTTTTTTTCAACGTGTGATGATCAAAAAATGATCATATATCGCCTTAGAAATTTTATACCCTGGGAGTGAAACATGAAATTATAATTGTGATACTCAAATTTCGAATAAACAATACAATTATAGATTTTACCGTTTTCACCTCTAAAATGGCGTTCTCAAAATGGTTTAAATATAAAAAAATTTTAAAAAAAATTTAAAAACCATTAAAATTCTCATTATAAAAGTTTTATAATTAGGTTTCAAAATATAATTCATGGCGATTTCCTGAAGAAAACACATTTGAAACTAGCTGAACAGGTTCTGAAAAGGAATTTCAGCTGAGGCTTGGGAGTAAAAAATCGTCTCTTCTGCGTCTCTCTGTGAGAGAATTGCGCAAATGATTTTAGCCCTGCGCTAAAAGTTCTATCGCAAGTTGAATTATATAAAAGTGACTTTGCGGGTTACGGTAGCTATAAAATGCTCCTGATAAACACTTTATAAGCAACTTTTTTTGCCGTTAAAATCGGTTAAAGCTATTGCTCGATTTGGAAAAGAATTTAAAGACAGCTATATATACTCTTCGCCAAAACTACTTCGGAAAATTTGGCTGCATACATAGCCTGAGTATCCTACATTTCACGCTTTTCTCTAGGAACAACATCAAAACTTTGGCACATTCTTTCGAAGTAAATCTGGCATCAACTACAGTTTGTTTCCAAAGTAAGTCGGCGAGTTTTCAGCGGCCTTGATGTTTTGATCCTTTTTAGCCAATGACGTTTGAAACATTTATGTGTATAGAAATAAAATACGCGAAATACCGCTGTGAAAGAGGAGTGCGCCGACAATTAAACGATCTCAGCGGGACCTAGTGTACCAACCTTTTATGGTTTTGGCTAAAATTGGTGCCGTTTTCCGGAAACACACACTATACACTAGTTTTTCTTGCCATTTTATACCGTTACCCGGTACCAACACCTATTAATTTTTAAGGTCATTGAAATGTTGCACTGATTTTGAATATCGTTTTGACTAACCCGAAAGATTTGTTTGGATTAAGCGTTTAACTGTAAAACTCACTCAAATGTGTTCCCGAATGCATCTGTCAACACAATCGACTCGTTCGCCGTTTTATTTACAGAATTGGCCGTAATGCCGACAAGAGCAAACCTAGAATTGAAGATGGATTCAGGCTCATACGTCACCTAAAAACTTGTAGAGTAGAATAAAAATTTAACTTACTGTGAAAGTACAATTTCCTGCGGGAACCTTATTGGGAGCCAATGTGAATGTTGAATTCAGTATAACTGGACTTGAAGGGCACACTGAAAACAGGTTTTATGACAAAAGCCGTTTGCAATTGAAATTTTTGAATCAACCGCGCTTTGTATCTTTCTTAAACACAGTACGCATTTAAGCGTGAGACTGAAAAGGATTTTTCCCCGGGTTTTGCCGAAACATAAAAACATAGGAAAGATAATAAATTCTTGGAATGCTATATACGATAAGGTGCATCATATTCTTTCAACAATTTTAAAAACACTTTCAAAAAAAAGTGACTCTGAGCTCGTAAAAGTTTAAACATTAAAGACAACTATCGCAGGCTCTTTTCTTCTTTTTTTTTAAACATCTCTCTCCAAATTTGCACTGGTAATTTTAATTCAATTTTTTTCATTCGAATAGTGATATAACCAAAAGAAATATTTGCGAAGATTTCCTTCTTTCAAGCTTTATCATATCATATTTCGCTTTTTAAAACTCACATTCGAATTTGATAATTAGCATCTATAAATTTTTTTTAAGTGTGATGTTACCTTAAAATCCACAAACGAATGTTTTTATTACCAAAGGGTTTGAAAAAACATACCAAACCCTGCTATCCCGGTGAAAAGCGACAATAAAACAACCACAATCGTAAGAATATTCATATTCTGAAAAAAAATGAATGAATTTTAGGGTTCAAAAGAGCTAAATGATATCATCCAACAGGAAATGAAACATTGTGTGTCGGAACTCCAATGCAAAGTGTTATCAGTGAGTGGGGAGGGGCCTTTCATATCTTCAAAGTCATAAAAGGGAAATAAAACGTTTGATAGTGTCAGCTAGACAGGCTAGACTGACAGGTTTTCAAAATTTCTATTGGAAAAAAACCCTGCTAATGGGGTTATTTCGTTCCCGCCAGAATATGATTTTCGATAATTGTAGCTCCTAGCAGTAATTTACCTGCCAAGGGCATTTATATTTAAGTTTGAAAATTTTTAAGAGTGATTTTCGAAATCAGCCCAAACAACTGACCTAGAAATGCCCATTTACAGAAATCATGCTTCCAACTCATGAATTGCCAATTAAACTTTGCTACGCAAGGACCGAAAAAATCCAAATTTTGCGCATTTTTGGGTCATTTTTGGCCATTTTTTCACTTTCAAGTTGATTTTTAACAAAAATAGTCGTCGATATTTTTCATTTTTAAAATCTTTTTCGATGCCAAATTTGATGTAAACTTTGATTCTGCAGCGTAGTTCTTCTTGGCTTTTATAATAAAAGGTCGAAAACCCCAAAAAACCTCTTTTTAAACGGTTTTTTTAGGTTAATTTTTTGTGGAGTGAAAAGTCGCTGAGGTCCAAAAGTTAATGTTTTTTTCATAATTGAATTTGCTACATTTTGCTTTTTTTAAATCAAAATTTGGTCGACGTTGAAATTTTTACGATACCATTTGGGCACCTACAGTAACCCGGGTCAAAAATTTTTTGTCGACCCAAGCCCTTCAGCATAAGGTGTTTAGGTTATTGGAAGGTTGCACACAAAATTTCAGCCCAATCCAAGCACTTTTAATTTCTAAGACAGAGGCAGACTCGGCTTTTGAAAAAAAGTTATGGCACAATATGTGTTTGAAAAGTCACCAAAATCAACTTTATTTCTGAGTCTCTGAAACGTCTATTGCAGGAATTTTATATGTTGTAAAGCAAAGTGTTTACTAGACAGAAAATCTTTGCGAGCCCCAACGACAACGAAAACACGAAAGTTTCCGTTCCGCCGGCCCACAAGTATTAGTTTCCCCGCCCAACATTGTTAATCAAGCCCCAGTGTTACAAAATTTTCTTTTTAACCGTTTTCGTGAATGTGTTTTCAATACATATTTTCATGGAAAATCATTTTTCAGATGAACTTTTCGTTTTAAATCATCAAACTCACCTTAAAACGGACAAAAATGACTTTTCTGTTTGATATCGAATTTCCGCAACATATTGTTGATTATTCAAGCATGTTTTTTCACATTTTTTTAAAAAATTGAAACCCAATTTTTAACAAACATAAGTCGTATTGCCCCTCTTAAATTTTTATGCGCAAATGTAAATTGTCCGTGGTCGATTCTCTGAGACCAAGGCGAATTTTTATATATTTTTTCTTGCAAATCTAAGGAAAATTAATACTTCTGAAGGGAAACATAGGGAAACCATAGACTACCAATGACAAAAGTGACACTCTTGGATTTGGGCCGAAATTGATTTTTTTTTTTTTGAAAATCTGCAGCATCTCCAGATTCTTTGATTTTGGAGATATTGCAGAATTTTCGTCCCAGGTTACGGTTTCTACCTGAAATATCTTCTAAAAACTCATAAGTTCGAAATGTTTGCATAAAATTCCCAAAAAAAAGAAAATAAATTCAAAATTTTTTTTGAAAAATGGATTCAAAAATTGAAAAAAGGCAGTTTTTTTTAATTTTCTTAAGTCCATGTTTCACACCTGGGATAAAAAAATGTTGAAACGATATAAATGTTTACCATTTGTCCAGCACCCGAAAAAAAACAAGAAAGAAATTATTTAAGAAAAACAGGTTTCAAATTTATCGAAAGGCCCAGGGTTTGTCATCAGGCCGCTCAGGCCTGCCTTTTAGCAGGCCCAGGCCACGGCCTGGGCCTGGGCCTGGGCCTGGTTCATAACTAAAAAAATCAAGCTATTAACTGCAGAACTCACAAAAAGTTCATTGTTTTCACGTATTGTGTATTGTCATTTCTTGATCGATAACTGCTTCAAAGAAAAATATACAATTTTTGATAATAGCATTTTTAACAATAGATATGTCTAAACTAAATAAGTTTTTTCACAAAAAGAGTATGAAAAACTTAGAAACAATTGTAGATTATCGAATAGGCGAGTAGGAGGCGAGCAAGTGCGGGAAAAGTAATGTAAAACAGAAGGAAAGTGATTGATTCGCTTTTTCAAATTGACCGAAAAATTTTCCAACTTACTAGGGAATGCTCCCAACCGGCCCCCAGCAAATCGAGATGAGCTCTATGCCGTTTGAAAGAGAATTAAATTCTGAGCCGAGTAGTGAAGTTCAATTTCGCTAAACGATTTTGGTTTTTGAGTATAGATCGATTTTCGCGGCGCTCGGCCAGCGAAAATGCCAAGCGCTGTCTCAAAAGCCGCGCCGGGCTAACGAAATTCGATCGATACTCAAAAATTAAAACCGTTTAGCAAAATTGAACTTCACTAATCGACCCAGAATTTAATTCTCTTTCGAACGGTATAGAGCTCATCTCGATCTGGTGGGGGCCGGTTGGGAGCATTACCTAGTTAAGCAAACTTTATTCGGCCAGCCAACCGGCCTGGCCTGGGCCTGGAAATGACGGCCTGGTTGTTCCCAGGCCCAGGCCAGGCCCAGGCCAGGCCCAGGCCAGGCCCAGGCCAGGCCCAGGCCAGGCCCAGGCCAGGCCCAGGCCAGGCCCAGGCCGGCCTGGCCCGGCCTGGTCATTTGACTAACCCTGGAAAGCCAAACACATATACTGTATTCCTTGCGGGGAAAAATTTAGAAGGAAACTTTTTTTGATCGTATTCTATTAAAATCAAAATTTGGAAAGGAAATCCTTAATAAAAAAAAGTTTGAGTTAAATTTTTACGATTGTTTTGTTCTTTAAGATTAAAATTCGGAAAAGAAACATTTTTGTTAACCACACTCTCGTGTTTCAAACATGGCTGATATAATTCTTTAATCGTTCTATATAATCACTCGCAATTAAATCAACCGCTCGTAAAATTTGTTTTAAAAAAAAGTATATAGTTCACAATCTTGGAAAAAAGTAGTTACAGGCAAACGTCGACCTGAATTTTAATTCAGTTTAAAATCTCTTGTCCTTTTCCAATTTGTAATTATTTTCATAAATCGATTTATCCCGTGGAATTTGTTTGCCTTTAAAAACAATTTTTCATAATCATTTTATTTTTCTGCTCTTCCGTACTTCCGAAAAAAAGAAACAACAGAAAAATTCATTATTATGAACCTGAATCCCATGTTCCAAATATGGTGGAAAAAATTGTGGAAGCGAAGCCCATAATTAGATCTCCTCACCACAAAGTTGGCTCGTTAAACAAGAATACATGCAAAGCTTTTTGAATCAGTCATTAAAAAATTGGAATCCTACTTTTCAGTTAAAATCCGGGGTCTATAATTCTTCGACCACCAATTTTATTGTCGTTTTGACACCCCGAAAAACGGCAAATACTTTAAGTGTCCATTTTTTCACTTGATTTTTGTTCGAACAGTTCTTTTACGACGTCGTTTTTGTAAAAGGCGAGCATACCACTGACTTAGAAATTCAAAGTGCTTCAATTGAGCTGACATTTTTGTACAACCTTCCTATAGCCTAAAACAATATGTATTCCAAATGTTTCCTATTATTCTAAATTAGGGCATGTGTACTTAAGTTTTACAATTTTTAAGAGTGATTTTCGAAACCAGCGGAAAAAATGGATCCAGAAATGCCCATTTACAGAAATCATGCATCAAACAATGAAATATTGAAACGCAGGGACCTAAAAAATTCAAATTTTGCTCATTTTTGGGTTATTTTTGTCCATTTTTTCACATTCAAGTGGATTTTTTACAAAAATTTTCACCTCCTTTTTTTGTTTTTAAGAAACTCGTTCGATGCCAAAATTGACGTATATTTCGAATCTGCAGCGTATTTTTTTCTTGGCTTCTATAGTGAAAGATCGAAAATCCCAAAAAACCCAGAAACAAGAAATCGCAGTAGGTCCAAAAGTTAATGTTTTTGGAAATGGCATTTGCTACATTTTTCTATTTTAAATCAAAATTTGGACTACGTTGAATTTTTCCAGTACCATATGGGCACCTACCGTAACCCGGGTCAAAAAAAAATTTCTCGTCCCAAGCCCTTCAGGATAAGGTTTTTAAGCTATAGAAAGATTGTACACAAATTTTCAGCCCAATCGAAGAACTTTGAATTTCTAAGACAGTGTATGGACGTTGTACAGTGTATGTTCGCCCATGGAACTTGGAAGGAGTTATAACTAACCTGCGCATCTAATGGTCTAATGAGCGTGCGAAACATGGAGACGCAGACAATTTTCTGGGTCAAATGCGCACGCCCCTATTACAAGCTCTTCGGGCGAGGGGTATAGAGCCTCTGCTCGAATATTACAAAGACGACGTCTTACAAGAAAATAGCACATTTTAAAACACGCCACAATGTTTCATTTTCTGCCACAAAAACTTCTGGGAGTTTTTTTCCCAATGAATTGTATGGAATTTCGCGAGTCTCTCGCTGAGAGACGAAGACAAAACGAAAAACGCCGCTGAGATTTTTGTCTAAAACAAACTCGGCTACCAGCTATATGTTCTATTCATTTTATTATTTTACGGCAGTTGTTAGCATATTATATTTTAATTAGTGTGAAAAGATAAAAACGATTACACGTTTCTGATGTAAAATTGACACTTGCTTTGAAATTCAACATAAATTTTTTTTTTGCCAGCTTGCCGATTTGCGCACACTTTTTTGTAAACACCGCGACGTCGGCTTAAAATTTCACTTATGCTTCATTAACTTTATTTTTGTTGGATACACAAATTAAAATGTTTTGGAAAACTTTAAATAATAAAATTTGAACAATCAAATCCAACAAACTTGCAAAAGGCCCCCAGGCGCTCCCTTTAAGGCCTAAAAATTGAGCAAAGTTGTATGTTTAAACGCAAAACTCCTCTTTTCAAAGGTTTTCCGATCCACGGAAGGCGGTGTGAGTTTGGATATTAAAAAGCTTAAGTTTTTATAGTTTGGATATTTAAAAGCTTGATTTTATCAATTGACGGCATTCGCTTTCAAAAAAAACTATTTTGTCGATAAAAATTTTTAAAAAAAATTGCGTTCGCCTGCCATTACGAGGGCCAAAAATTCAATATTGGCATTGAAAAATCCAGAAAATGAAAACTTGTTAAATATACTTCAATAAATGTTTTTTTTAATAATTCACATTAAACATAGACAAGGTGCATTATATAAAACCATAAAAAAGTTACAAAGAAATCATTATTGTGAAGAAAAGAAGGGCAGCAAGACCTGAAATATAAAAAATTTTCCAATGGAAAATATTAAAAACAAACTTGTTGCGGAAGCGCTCAGGGTAACAGTTTCCGTTTTCTGCGTCGTCGTTGTTTCTGTAAATTAATAAAAATATACAAAGCAAAATATTTCAGTTTTATAAAAAGAAAAACATTTTTTTTAATGAACCAGTACCTGGTGCGGTAGAAATCGAATAGTAAATAAGAGTGCCGCTATCGGGAACTTTACTCGTAGAAGAAATTGTAAAAGTCAAATTACTTCCTCGCGTTATGATCGGACTTTGAAAATTGACGATGGTGAGGGGAATCCTGAAATTCGATCATTTTTGTAAAAACTAAGGCAAATTTGTGGAAAAACGTGTAACAACTGTGTGTAAAAATTTCCATGGTTCATTGAATGAATACTCATGATAAATGGTAATGTGTTGAGAATTGAGCGATTTCTGTGTTAAAATGTTTTTGTTACTTTACACTTAACATTTTCACAAAATCGAAATTGTTAAGTATCGATAACACAATTTTAAAAGTTTCAATAAATGTGAATGTTACAAAAAAAAATTGGAGGTCTGAATGGGTTTTCAAAGTCCCAAAAGCGTAATTAAAGGGGCAGTAAGGGGGCTTTTAATTTTATTTTCGATTCGCTACGGTCGGAAATTCTGCGAATTAACAATGCTACATTGCCTTGCTCCTTCCTCTTTTCAAGCGCTCTCTTATTCAATCAGAATGAAATTCTGCTCATTAGCATGCCTTGTAAACGCCGGACACGCAGGGCGTACTGCCCGTCTACAAATCTGTGAAGACCCGTTTTTGACGACTTTGTTAGCGTATTTTCTCGAAAACGGTAAATTTTTTACCCTTAGTCATATATATTTTCATGATCATCGAATTTTTCTCTCCTTTTTCAGCCAATGTTGTACAACCCGCCTGACTGTCCCTTTAAATTATTGGAACCTGTATAGCATTGTTATAACCACCGTTTAATAACCACAAATTCGAACTATGTTCGTAAAAAATTTTTTTTTGATTTAGAGGCTTACTGGTGTTTTACATATTTTTTAAGTAAAGTTGTTTTTTCACTATGGCGATTTGAGGTTGTCAAAACAAATTTGATTTAAAACTAAGACTTTCTTTAGATTATTTTTACTTCAGTAAAAGTTTAAAAACAGTTTAAAAGCAATGTGAAGATTGGAAAATGTCAGGTGCTTTTGTTCACGCCTTCGTTTTAATATTCCAGTACGGAAAAAAGCCGTTAGATGGACAACCAACAAAATCATGTTTTTTTTAAAATTTTGCTACAAAAAATTATATTAAAAAAATTATACTTGTATTTCCAAAAGAAAAGCGGGCGACTTTTCAGCAGCGACCTTGATAAATAGCGTTTTGAGAATTGAGCGATTTTTGTGTTAAAATGTTTTTTGTTGCTTAACACTTAACATTTTCACAAAATAAAAATTGTTAAGTATCGATAGCACCACTTTAGAAGTTTTTATAAATTCGAATGCCGATTTCAACATTACAAAAAAGTTAGAGCACCGAGTGGGTTTTAAAAGTTACAAAAGGGTTTACTAAAAATTGTTGGAAACTGTATTGACTTGTTGTAATCACCGGTCATTAAACAAAAATTTTAACTTTATCCGTAAAAAAATATATTTTTGCGGTTTAGCGGCATCCTGATGTTTCAAATTTTTTAAGTAAAGTTGTTTTTCATTATTGCGATTTGAGGTTGTCTTCACAGTTTTGTTTTAAAACTAAGAATTTCTATTAAATTAATTTTGCAAAATGCCAAAAGATGGAAAACCAAAAAATTCTATTTTTTTTTAAAATTTTCTTACAAAAAATTATATAGTGTATTTCCAAAGAAAAGTGGGCGCCGTCTTTTCACCTTGATAACTTTTTTTTAAAATATTTTTTTCACTTACACGGTAGTTTGTTGAGTGTTGAAATCGTAAATTTTTATTTGAGAAGAAGCAGATACTGCCTTGGCCAAAAGGGTAGTTGTGAAAGGAGTTGCTAAAAAATGGTATTCAAGTTTTTCGAATTAAAATACTTACAGGAATGGAGTTCGAAAGTAGAACTATTCAGATTTGTACTTTGGAGTCCATAGTCTTGAGAGCTCATAAAACCGACACGTTGATCGTAAGCAACAGTATCATTCGCTAAAGAATTATGTTTTCTGAAATTGGGTTTTCTAAAATCCCACCATCCCAATTTCTAAATGCTGTTGTAAATTGGAGAGTAGCTGTTCCCTTTTCCAAAACAAAAGTGCTGGCGTAGGTGTAGAAATGTTGAGGAAGACCAATGTGCGCGTTCCTAAAAATAAAATTTGGCGGTCCCAATATGGCTCAGAAACGGCTCAAATTTAGCCTAAAACCTTAGAAAAGTCATTACACCTTTTTTTCGAAGATTTCGGGTCCTTATTCATTTTCTTCTGTGAGGTACTTTATTTTCCGTTCAGAAGGAATTTTTTTGTCCCTGTTGGCCTGAAACGTTAACTGTAAACTACCTAGGACCCATTTACTTAGAAACTAACTTTAGTTTTGATAAGTTTACATTTTACAGCGAAATGTTGGAACAATAACCCAACATGTCATAACTCCGTGCAAAGATGTTCGTTTGAGATGCGGGTGGGTTCGATTTCTTGGAAATTTGATGCACAAAAAGAAAGGTTTTAAAAAAAAACTCGAATTTTGTTTTGAATGCATTTAATTGCCCTAATACCGTTTTAAAAAGAAATTTTCTGGGCACCACAGTTTCACACTTAAGAAGCAAGAATCAAGACCCCGCTCAATCGATTCGTCGTATGATTTTGGTTTGGATGAATTTTTACTGTTAAAAAATTTCGAGAGTTTACATATTTAGAATACTGTTTTAAAGTGAAATTTACACCAACAATGCCCATTTTTCTTTGGTTTTTGAAAATTTTTTCTTATTTTCTTCAGATGAATCTTGCATCTTTGCAAAATAAAAGATCCCGATTAAACATTTATGCCACAAAGCATCTCAAACGGATATCTTTGAAGGGAGTGATGACATGTCAGGTTATCGTTCCAACATTTCGCTGTAAAATTTAAACTTTCTAAACCAAAGTGAATTTTGTATTTGTTTCAACCAACCCAATCGGGGACAAAAAACTCATTCTTAACGATGGTCTCAGAAAACGTGTCTTAATTGTTAGACTTGATGATTTTGTAATCGATAGACCAAATGTGAGTTTTCCACACAACCTCGAGAAAGTGAAGAATTTGAGTTTGAAAATGCAGTTTTTTTAAAATTTGCCTCAATAAATGCGAAAAATCTAAATTAGTAAAAAAATGACATTTTCTGAAGAATTAAATGCATTGCTCAAGATGAAAATCTTTGAAAATCCAACATGATGAAGTTTTCTAAAAAAAAAAAATTCTTTTTTTCTTTTTTTTGGGGGGAAAATGTTTTTTTTTTCGAATGGAATTCACTTTGCATATGGTATGATTAAAGTTCGGATAAAGCTTTAAAATTTATATTTTAAAATTTTTTATAAGATTGTAAGATTGTTTTTAAATTTTTAAAGCAAATTTTCAAAGTGTAAGTCTATTTTAAAATTGAATTTTCGTGAAGATGGTTTCAGAATATACAAATTGAAAGAAAACGCATTCTATTCGAATATTGTAAAATCTATTAGTTCGGATCAAAAAAGCCTAAAATTGGAAAGTCAGACATTTCAAACGTAAATTCTGAATTTTTCGAGGTTTTGTGTCACTTGAATGTTACATTAGGATACCAAATTATTTAAAAAAATGAAATCTGATTTTCTGAGACTTTGAACAATTTATTTTCTAATACTTGGGTTTTCCGGACACTCTTTCGTATACTTACTTACTTGTAAGTTGCCAATGGGAACATCAAACTAGAATCAGCAAGGGGGTTTGAGAATAGGCCGTAACAGTATTGTTGCTTGACTGAAAAAATGTATATTGATTTTTTATTAACTGCGGTAACTTACGTCCAATGTTACGTCTGTTAGGTAGAAGGTGTTCGAGTAGTCCAATTTACTTAGAATGGTCAAAGCGGTTCTGCCTTTGCTAGCTGATGGCGAAATTGTTGAGAACAGCTGAGGATGATTCGGACCACATCACGTTGTAGGATGCGTACTGGGCAATGTCTAAATTTTGAGGGTTTGATCTTTTTTTAATCATCATTTTAAGTAATTCCTTAGCAATCGAAAGTATAAAAACCGTTAGAGTGTAGCGTTGAAGTAAAAAAACAAAATATATTTTCCGCCAGCCTTCTTTTAGCGACATTTTTTTTGAAAATGAGATACGTTATTAACAAATCAAAATAGTGCGCTACAAAACAGACATGGCTTCGTTTTGGCCGAGGGGATATAGTTTTAATTACTTCAAAATATATAAAAAAAACTGAGTTTGAACTTTTTCTTTTTTTAAATGAGACATAGTGCGTTTCCAAAAAAACACAGTCGAGGAAAATGGGTTTTTTTTTTTAAAAAGCACATGTAGGCATTTTGTTTCCACGTTTTTTTGTTGTTGAGAAAATACAAAAAAGCGTTATTCCTTTGCAGATTCCGATTTTTTTCAGTTTTAGAGTGCATTTTTTGGTATAATTTAAACGCATTGCTTTGGACCCTTTTAAAGACTTGGTGAAATAAAAAAGAAAATCAATGTTGTGCGGAAAACAAAAAAATCTCACTTTGAAATTATTTGGTTCTGCGGCGAGCTCTTGTGGTTTTCCAAAAACTTGCTGAATGTAATTCTGCCCTGCTTCAATCGTTTTTAAATTAAACATAAACTGACGAAAACTATTTTTCAACAATTGATTTTTTCTACATCAATTTTAACAGCTTTGTTTGTTTTTCATTAACTTGTTCCCTTTTTTTTCAAAGTTTCACCAACCATTATATAGCTTGAAACGAAAACTGTTTTTGCCTGCGAATTGCTAGTTTTTGCATAAACAATTATGTTAAAGTTACATCACGAAGCGATTCAGATTCCGTTCAAAAGCTTCAAAAAAAATCGCAAAATAAGAATAATAATGTCAAAAAAAACATGTTTGTTTGCGAGTTTTTCAATCGTGTGCAACAATGGCAACGGCCCGCTGACAAAATTTTCACGGCCCGGCCCGGCCCGGCCCGGACCCGACCAAAAATTTATGCCTTATTTCAATGTAAAAATCAAAAATAACAAAAAAAATTTTTTTTGGGCCGGCCCGTTCCCAAATTTTTCACGGCCCGGGCCGGGCCGTGAAAAATTGGCCCGCGGTTTTGCCATGGTTGATCGTGTGTAATCGAAAACACACTGAATAGTTTTTTTTAAGTATGTAGAACATGATTTTTTGAATGTTTTACCTCACGATTGTTTTTGTATTTTTACAGCATTTGGGTTTTTTTCTGAAGGAACCGTATATACTTTGTTTCTAATTGACAGTTGTTTTGACTTTTTATATTCCAAAAAATGAAGAAAAGGCTCTTGGTTCTTTTAACAACAAAAAAATGTTAAAAGTCACAAAACGAACTCACTAGTTTGATCTGTCACCATAACACTACAGTCATTGGTGATACTCTCAGCGAAATAAATGTTAAATGCTTCATTTTTCGAGACAATGGGGCCATTTTGAAAAATATTGAATAGTCTGAAAAAATATATATTACAACACAATTTTCCCTGATAACTTACGTTCCCAAAAGATTATCCTCGCTCGTTTGTCCATCATAAACAAAAGCGCTCATCAAATTTAGAGATTCCACATATCCAAGACCCGCAACTGCAAGGAAAACCTGCAAATATTTTAGTGTATGCAATTAGTAAAAAATAAAAAGCACACCTGATTTTTTGAACTTTTAATTACAATAGACTGATTTGATACGGTTTTTGGTAGGTCGATGAACTGAGCTGGGGCGTTGGTGCTCACGACCAGTGAGTTTCGAAGATTTCCAGCAGGGTTAACTGAAACATATTATTTCAAATTTACACGAAATGTTGACTGAGAATCAAAAAATTGCCCCTGAATCATTAAAACGCAGGGCCCAAAAACTTCAACTTTGGCGCATTTTTAGGCTATTTCTGGCCATTTTTTCACATTCAAGTGGATTTTTAACAAAAATAGCAACCTCCAATTTTTGATTTTCAAATTTTATTCGATGCCACATTCGACGTAGATGTTGAATCCGCAGCATTTGAAACGGTATTTAAGGTTAAATTTTTACAGTATGAGAATTCGCTGAAGGTCCAAGATTTTATGTTTTTGGAAATTGAATTTGTACATTTTTCTTTTTTTTTAATGATAATTTGGACTACGTCAAAATTATTGCAGTAAAATTTGGGCGCCTCCGTAACCCGGGTGAAAAATTTTTTGTCGACCGAAGCGTTTCAGCATAAGGTTTCTAGGCTTTAGGAAGGTTGTACACAAAATTTCAGCCCAATCGAAGCACTTTGAATTTCAAAGCATACTCGACTTTTACAGAGACGACGTCTTATATAAGACGGTATTTGGCCCCGTCACGATCGTTTAATTGTCTGCACACTCTGCTTTCACTGGGCTATTTCGTGTAATTTATTTTCATTCCCTTAAATGTTTCCAATCGTCAATGGTTAAAAACAGGTAGTTTTCAAGGTGGCTCAAAAATTGCCGACTTTAGATTGGAAATAGACTATAACAGTCTATTGTGAAACTTTTGGGCAATGTTCGTTTTCGGATTCTCGGTTCAAGTTCAAACAAAACGCAAAAATTCTTTTAATTTTTCCTAGCCAATCGACTAAAAAACTCTAATTTACCAATGACGTTATGAAACTTAGAATTGATTAGAAGAAGTGTAATAAACGGAAAAGCATTGTTAAAGTTTTAAATGAATTACTTTATTTCTCCACTCTTTTTGATATACAAAAAGTATAATTGGAAAACTCACAACTCGTGCCGATGATCGACATTCCCAAAACCATTGTTGAATTTGGGCCAGCTTTGATTGTGAAAGTAAGACTTGGAGGTGGAAACACCGTTGTTAGGTGCCACTGTATGAAGCTGAAATTCGATATAATTTCCAGTTTTTTTTAATATCAATTAAGTTTACATCGTGCGAACATAATTGTGTCTTTTCAGGCGACCTTTTTAATTGCATTCTTTAAAAATTCTTCAAAAAACCATTAATTATTTTTTTAATAATTTGCAGAAGCCACTAAACCAACAAACTGACAACAATTTCGCACAGTTTAAGAGACGGTTTCTCAAATGTTCGAGCGGTATGAGCACCTTGCGGACAGATTGAAATTTTTTGTCTCCGATTGAGCTCTTATGTTTACTGTAGGCTATTTGGGACCCAAAAAGTTGAAAAATCGCTTCACATTTCCGTTTTTATTTTTCACAGCGAAACAATATCACGTAAATTTTAAAATTCACACCTCATTAAAAAAAACAAAACAGTTTTGCTTAAAACAAAACAATTTTGCTTTCTTTAAAACTAAATTTATTATCAGTTTTTAAAAAGAATGGTGATAAAGAATTTGGCAACCGATTTCTTGAAAGCTAATGAAAAACAAATTAAATTTAAAGAGTTGAAAAAATTTCATCAAATGTTTCATGCTTGTGTTGAAAAACTTGCTGAAGCGCCTGAATTTTCGGGTTTTTTTAACGTATCTTCAACATGTTTCAAAACAAAACTTTCTACAACAAATCAACAAGCATTACATTTTTATGATTTTTTTGTTTTCGAAACAAAGCAAAAGTAACCAAGGAAGCAGAAGACGATGTACTTCAAGGAAAAAAGGTGTTTTTGGACGAAATTTTAAACATGCGTATCCAATATTTCAGCATTTTATTCTTTTCTATATTGGTTTTTGAAACAAAACTCACTCAATTTTATTTTTAAATGTATCTTGAGCCACAATAGAATCTCCGGATGTTACGTTAACGGGACCAACGCTCACAGCCGCATAAGTAGAGTTGAAAGATGAAATTGGTGGGTAAGAAACCTTAAAATTCATATAAATAAAAGACTAAGACTTTTTTACCATAAACTGGCATGTGGTTCCAGGAGGCACTCTATCTTGTGGAAATCCCCAGTCTCCCTGCAGTAAAATTGGCACTTTCGGGCAAACTTGAATCAAATTTCTTTTATTTTTTATGATATAAGCTTACCAAAAGCCGCTTGCGCAATCGCTGGAAGAAGCAATACCAGGAATGTGAACATTTTCTATAAAAAAAACCTTTTTTGGTTAACGAAAAGCTAGAAAAAAGTTGGGTTTAAGCGGAATCTTCTGTGAACAAGGCACTAACAAACGTTTTACAGCCGACAAGAGCATTCATCGTTTGGTCTTCTTATCAGTGACGGGAAACGTCACTTATAACAGTTAACAAACAGCAACGAAAAGTGATTCAACGACGATGTGAAAAGGGTGTGTTTCCAGCTTTTAGAAAATTAAATTTTCAACTTCATGTCAAAACGCTCTGCTTTTAGAAGCAGTTATGCGGTAGGCAGGCGGGAAAAAATGTGCAAAACGCAGAGAACAGAACAGTTATTTCCGTTATTTCCGCCAATGCTCGGTTTTCGGTGTATTTTTCAGCTCATTTTTAGCTGAAAAAAATATATTTGTTCAAACTACTACATTTATTTAAACAACAACAATTGATGTTCGATCAAACTCTAAAATATAAAACTTAGCGTTTCAAAAATATGTTGACTCCGGAACTCAATATTCGCATTTTTCTGCTGTGACTAAAAGTGTAGCTGTTTTGGCATGTTTTTAGGAAGGCCAGTTTTAATTAAAGAATAAACAAAGTCTTGTTTGGATTGATAGATATGAAAATCGTTGATTTACAAACTAAATTTTTCAAATCATGCAAACATTTTCACTGTTTCAGTGGCATTACTTTGTAGGAGTTTTATCATTTTCTTGTTCAAGAATTCGTTTTTTTTTTCGCTTTAAGCACGCCAAAAAATGTGCAAAACGCAAAAATCGCTTAGAACTGGCGATTTTTTTCGCCGAAACTCGTTTGGCGCCACCTGTAATAATTTTTAGTGGAGCAAGGGCTCACTCTAGTCTCGCTATCAGTGATGCGAACTCTTCTTCTTTGGCTAACATCAAAAGAACCAAATGACGGAAAGTGAATCATTGATTTTTTTCATGAATCGCTTGTTATCTTGACGCATGACGCGGTTTCAAACTAAGGAGTTTTACGTTTTACCAATAGCTTTTTTTTCAAATTTGGAAGTGTTAAATGCAATCTGTAAAATCGATATGTCGATTTTTCTAATGCTTTAAACCTATATTGCTTCATATAGAAATGTTTTGTAAAATTTGCAAAACTGACCATAAAGCCGATTTATCGATTTTTTTAGAAACAAAAGAGAAAAAAGACCAAACTCACAAAAATATTCAACAAATTTAGATTTTCGCTGCGTCCGTCGCCTGAAATGAAAATTATTTAATAAGTTCCGTTTCTGCTCAAAAAATGATTAGAATAATATGAAGTAATCCTTTATCAACAGAAACTAGTTAAGACGCGGTCTCTGTAATAGTCAGCAACCCTGGGGACGCAGAATTTCAAAATGGTTTCCAATGGCTGAAATTTTGTGTGGGAGCTTCCTTTAACTAATAAACATGATTTTGAGTGTTTTTGCCCCGGGTTCAATTTTGACCTTCTGAGCTTCAGAAGGCATGTCAAGTCAACGGTATAGAAATGTACCGCAACCAAAATCTATTTAGATGGTGCTCAAACGACTCCAAATCTGATGCTGAGAAACTTTGTTTAACATGTGAAAGTCGAATTCCCGTCATTGAAAAAAGTTAGAAGCCAAAACGTGTTTATAAAAGCACAAAATGATTTTTTTCTCACGTAAATCAAAAAAAGCATTTTTTGTTTTTTGATATTTTATAGCAAATAAAATGAACAAAATTATAAATATTTTCCACGGGAATCCGAGGAACATCCCGGGGTCAAAACGTCCTTCGAAAGGGCGCACCACTCATTATCAGCTGTATTGTCCGGTGCGAGTGGGCGGAGGCAGCCGGTCTCCGACCACGCCCCCGGACGGCAGTTGATGCGGGGGTACGACTAGATGATGCGCGGACGACCTTTTATCCTTATTACAATAAATCTTTGATAGTTTATCTTGTTCTGTCGTACTGGGTTTGGGTATCAGATTAGAACGGTTTGGGGCTCAGCCCAATGGCCATGGGCAAGCACCCAACAGTATGATTTTAACCAACCACTGCCTGCGCCTACTCTCGGCGCCGATGGTGCAGTGCCTAAGCACCCCAACTTTTTTTTTAAAAAATTTTTCGGTTCAGTTCGATCCTCGAACCTTTTTGCTTTTTATATTTCATGCCAAAATATAGGTTTTTGCGTGAAGAAAGTGAACTAAAAAAATAAATACTAGAAGACGCGCCTACGGATAGAAAATTATAGGATTCTCGGAAATCCTTTGCTACCACCAGTAAGAAAATTAAAAATACTCTACCTTCACGCAAAAACCTATATTTTGGCATGAAATATAAAAAGCAAAAAGGTTTTTCAGCTCGGGGATCGAACTGAACCGAAAAATATTAAAAAAAAAAAAGTTGGCGCGCTTAGGCACTGCACCATGGTGGGGATGAATGGGCGTAGGCAGTCATTGGTTAAGAGCAGGATGTCGCTGAGAATGAGTGGCGCGCCCTTTCGAAGGACGTTTTGACCCCGGGATGTTCCTCGGATTCCCGTGGAAAAAATTTATAATTTTGTTCATTTTATTTGCTATAAAATATCAAAAAACAAAAAATGCTTTTTTCGATTTACGTGAGAAAAAAATCATTTTGTGCTGTTATAAACACGTTTTGGCTTCTAACTTTTTTCAATGACGGGAATTCGACTTTCACATGTTAAACAAAGTTTCTCAGCATCAGATTTGGAGTCGTTTGAGCACCATCTAAATAGATTTTGGTTGCGGTACATTTCTATACCGTTGACTTGACATGCCTTCTGAAGCTCAGAAGGTCAAAATTGAACCCGGGGCAAATACACTCAAAATCATGTTTATTAGTTAAAGGAAGCTCCCACACAAAATTTCAGCCATTGGAAACCATTTTGAAATTCTATGTCCCCGGCAAATTGGGCAAGTGCCGATTCTTAGGGAGACGGCGTCTTAACGTCCTAATTTAGGTACACCTTAGAACATTAACGATTATGGTTTTTTGAACCGATGTTTTGTAGAATTTCCGTTTTTCAGCATCCATTTGTTTTTTTTTTGAGTTTGTCATTTTTGCGCCTATTCGGTCTACCTGAACACCTTACCCTTGCCATTTGGAGTTGTCGGAAATACTAATTCAAAAACTCGATTTACCGATTAAAATTTTTTAAGACAAACGTAAAAACGGCCAGTTTGCATTATATATAGATTTATTTTACCATATGCATGAATGTTTCAAAATGACAAAAATCAAAAAATTGTTTCATAAATTTACATTAAAGTAATAAATATCACCACAGGAAACGGCAGACTGCAAAGAGAAGACTAGCACCATCTGAAAAAAATGTTGATATTATTATTTTGAGTAACATTTTTACATGAAATTGTCAACACTCCATTCGTTGTAGACTCAGTTTCAGGAAGGGGAGTTGGGGTTCCGCCGCCTGAAACGTTTTTTTTAGTTTTTAATTTTTTTCTGGGTTTTTTTTTTGCGTGTTTGATCTACTCCAATTATCACCCTCTGTTAATCACATTCAGCCACTCAAGAATCGCTTAGCAATAAAAAATGTTGAGAGTCAAATGTTAAGTACAGCTTGAAACATTTGCAAAAATACAATTTTTTCTAAATTGGATTGAAACCATAAATGGTTTAGATTTTTTTCTGTTTTTTCCAAACCAATTTTTTCTTTTGGGAATTAGATTTAGAAATTGAAAATGTTTAGAGCTCTATGTTTCGCACAACTTGAAAAATTGGCAAAACTGCTATATTTTTTTTATGCAAAAAAACTTCTTCTTCATTAAAAAAACTCAAAGCGGAAGTTATTTGAAAAACACCGTTTCCGCTCAAAAGTCTTATAAGGGTAACAGGAAGCTTCTATATAGCAAACAAAATTGAGAAGAATTCTCTGTTAAATTTGGCTTGAAACACATTTCAAAGAAGAGATTTGAATCCATAAATGCTTTAGCTATTTTTTGGTTTTAGTGTTTCTGTGGGTTTTTTTTTTGCATATTTCTTCTAAACCTCTTATTACTTTTGAAAATCACATTTAGTAATCAATTCGTTTAGCCTAGCAAAGGAAAATATTTAGAATCAATGGTAAGCACAACTTGAAACATTGAAAACAACGCTATATTGTTTTCAAAATTTTCTAGATTTTTTACCCATAAATTTCGAATTCGGTTGTTTTATAATTTTTGTGTATGGTCGTTCTAAACAAAATAAAATAACACTCCAAGTGATTTTCGATAAAGGTAATTTCCGAATACAGTCTTTCGCCATTTTCAGTTTTTTTAGTTTTTCTGTAACATTTGTCGCGATTTATTTTTTTAAGGACAACAAACACGAAACATTTTTGAAGAATAATGTTCAGAATAAAATTTCCTTCAAAAACACGCCCTACTTCGAAGTTTTATTATCATACCTAGAAGATATATGCTTTTGAACTCGGTCATTTCAGTGCAAAAAAAATCAATAGTTTGAGTAGAATGGGCAAGGATTTTCCCACGTTTTAAAGGATTAGGTACCGTTGGTACCGCAACGATCTTAGTTAATTGTCTGCGCACTGGAATAAATGTACTATTTAAAAAAAACATTGGCAAAAGTACCAATTTTTAAAATTAAAATTATAAATCCTATAGACAGATATAGTCTGTTTCCAAAGAAAAGTCGGCGACTTTTAAGAGGCCTTGATGTTTTGCTCCTTTCTCACTCACTTTTTTTTGCTCCTCACTGACGATGTGAAACATTGAAGTGAAAATAAATATAATAAGAGAAAAAGCACAATAAAAGGGAAGTGCACAGACAATTTTTATTTCGCGGCGGGACCTAATGTGCCATCCTTTAAAGTTGTCGACCAAAACCGGTGCCGTTTTTCGGAAACACACTATATTTGTGAGGAAGGGGGTTGGAGCATTTTTTAACGCCTGTAACATAAATTATCAAAAAAAAACAATAATAAAAAATGAGGCGCGAGAGGATCGAACCTCAAAGTATGAAAATGTTAAATAATTTGTAATGATTTGAAACCTGATTCCTTTGAAATTTTGACTTTAAAATTGAATTTCAACACACAAATCTTTTAAGGGGTTCACATTTCAACCATTATTATGTCAAATAGCTCATAAAATGGTTCAAACTGCTTTAATAGGTTAAATGAAGTGCGTAGCTCATAAACCAGGCTAAGTTGTTTTTGAACAAAGAACAAAGGGATTTTAATCCAACGGGAAAAATTAAAATAGAAGAATTAGGAGGAGCCATGGCAACTGAAAATGTTTAGAGTCCACTATGCACAGTTTGAAACATTGGCAAAAAATTTTTTTAAGTTTTGATTTTAAACCATAAATTTTCTAGATTTGTTGCTTTCGTTATTCTGTGATTTGTTTTTTCCACCTGTTCGTTCTGAACCGATTTTTAACCACTCCTTACCGTTTTCAGGTGGGTTTGTCGGTAGTTCAGTTGCGTCTCCTGAAAAAACACTTTATTTACCGATTTCTTCTGGATTTTATGTATAGTTCTCGCCAAATCTACTTCGCCGATTTGGCTGCGTACACAGCCTGAGTATCCTATGGTTCATGCATTAATCTGATAACAACATCAAAACATTGGCACGTTGTTCCGAAGTAGTTTAAACTATAATTTCTGAAAAACAAATCGTACCCTTCTTAATGATAACATAATAAATGAGAGTTCCATTGCTCGTTCCAGGGCGTTTGTTTGAAATAAAGATGGATAAGTTGCGTCCTTCCACTGTTACGGTATTCATGTTTTGAGGCGTGATATCGAAGCTGAAAACAGAAAGAACTCTTTTCATTGGTTTTCTCATTTTTTAAAATTTTTTAAAATTGGCCTAAACATTTATATGACCAATTTTAAATCTCTTAATTAACAAACACAATTTTTTGTGCTTTTTGACCTGGCCTACTGTGTCTATCGAAATTTGAAGTGTTAATTTGCCATTTCCTGCAAAGTACAAGACATTTTATTTTAATAACCATTATTACGGAGAAAGTTAACCTCAAAAACAACATGCAAAAAAACATTTGAAAAGTTTGAGCACTTATCAAATTTGAATGTAATTTTTTCAAGTTATTCTACATAACCTATGGCTTAAAAAAGACTTGCAAAAAATCATGCATAGCATTTTTGTTAAACGTCACATTAAAATGAATAAAAGTTTACGAAAACAGCATTTTCTCATACATTTTTTTAAAAGTTTTTTTAGTTTTCCGCAACCGTCCGCTATTTTCATGATCTGTTGAAAACTATTCTGTAAAGAGTGGCGGTAGGGCGTGGTGAAGTTACGCGACGCTTTAAACTAAAAATAAACGCTTTTTGCAGAAAATTCAATGAAAATATCAAACAATGTTGAATAAGTGGTAAATTATGCTAATGTTTTGTAAAATGCATTTAAGTTAAAATGAGATAAGCAGGGGATTTTTGTGTGGGCATAGAAGAATAACAATATTTGAAATTTGTGTTTCGTTTAGTGTAAAAATAAAAAAGTAATTTGAAACAAATTCAGAAATCATGGTTATAAACTGAAAAATTTCGGTTCTTTTTGGGAAATGAGAATAGCTTTTAGAAACATTGATCTGTAGATTTTATCTTAGATGCAAAAGTCTCCAACACTTCTTTAAAAATAATTAGTTTAGTTTATTAAACGATGTTAGAACCACAATTGAAAATGGCGAATTGTGTAAAATTGATCTAAATTGGTTTTATCTAAACTGTTATATACTCTATTTACAACGAATGGGCATGGATTTTCCCAGTTTTTAAAGAACTAGGTACCTTTGGTCCCGCAACGATCTTTGTTAGTTTTCTGCGCACTCCTCTTTTACAATGCTCATTCCCCATTATATCTCTGTTTACTTCAGTGTTTCAAATCCTTCTTGGTTAAATACCAGTCGTTTTTCAAGATTACCCGAATGTCGAAGACCTTGCTTTGGAAACAGACTATACCAGACACTTCCAGACGAAAAGTTTCGTTTAGGGAGAAAAAGTCATTTTCACCGAAATGTTTCGGACACTTGAGAAATGAGATTTGGTTTTGTAAAAATTGGTACAGAGCTGAAAAAAAACCCGACAACCGTTTTTTTATCCCGAAAATAGTTCAGATCAAATGTTAAATGTAACTGAACATTTTCACATTTATGTCTGTGGGCATATTATACAGTTTTAAAAAAAGTGTTTGTTAGATTTATGATGTCGTCTCTGTTAGAGGGACCGTCAGGGGCCTTTTGCAAGTTTATTCTATTTGATTATTCATAATTTATTATTTCAGGATTCCATACCCATTTTTTATGCACGTATCCGATAAAAAAGTATTTTAATGATGAATAAGTGAAAAATTTTGTTCCAACGGCTTTCAGCCAACGGCCATGCGCAGAGGCGACGTCGCGGTGTTTACAGAAAAGTGCGCGCAAATCGGCAAGCTGGCACTTGGCCAAAATTTTCTTTGCAAAATTTCAAGCCCGGTTTTAATTTTAGCTCTAAAAAGTGTATTTTAATCGTTTTTCGGTTTTTACACTATTTAAAATAATTACACGCTAAATAACAGTCGTAAAATATATGAAAATGCATAAAAATATAGCTGTGGAAAAAGGCTCTCAGTGGCGTTTCTCGTTCAGTCTGCGTCTCTCAGCGAGAGGTTTGATCCTCGCAGCCAAATCAATTCAACAAATCCCAAAGGAGTAGTCGCGGGCAATCGTAATCGCAGCTAGTGCCCCGTTGGTTTTTATTACCGTGGGGGTACTGTAGCATAAAAAGGCCCCTGACAATCCCTTTAAATTCGAGTTAGTGTCAGAAATTTTCAAACTGTTACGATTGGGCTGAAAATTTGTGTACACCCTTCCTGAAGCTAAAAAATTTTAATCTGAAACCACTACTGTTTTTTGAGCCCGGTTACGGTAGGGCCTAAAGTGTAAAAATTTCAACGTTAACGCAATTTCAATTTTAAAAAAAACTCATTTTTTTTCAGCAACATCAATTTCCAGAAAATTTATGTTTTGGGTCTTCAACGTTTTCGTATGTTTTTCGAGGTTTTCCACCTTTCACTTTCACTCTTTTTTGAATTTTGCGTAAATTTTGAGTCGGAGAAATTGTGCAAATAAAATATCGAAGGTGACCGTATTTCCGAACACTCACCTTGAAAGTGTAAACAAAAAGGCCGAAATGGCCCAAAAATGGCGACTTCAATTTGTCAATTCCTCGCAATGTTTCAGATATCGTTTATAAAAATTTTGTCTAGCTGAATTTTCTATGCTGAATTGAAAAAACCAAACTCAATATCAACTACAAACCCGCCGCGATGCGTTAAATTTCGTAAAATCACAGAATAGCACGTTTTTCTTGGTTTTTCTGACTTTGCTAAGTTTTGCAACTATTTATACAGAACGCTCGGGCAAATTTCAATCTAAATAACATTTTTTTCAAACTTACAATTGTGTTTCAGACGTATCGTAATTTCGTACGCCAACTGTGGTGTCAGGAGCAGTTAAGTGAGCCAGAAATGTGACGGAAAAACGGAAATCTGGAATTCTGCATATTTTTTCTTCAATCAGTATGCAAAAAACGAATAAAAAACTAACCAGCTTGTAAAAATTGTTCTGAGCTTTTCAAATTTTCACTGCTAATTCCGTAGTCTTGAGTGGCCACAAAGCCAATTCGGCTGTTAAACGCGACGGAATCTTTGGCTAAAAATGTGATTTCTAGCCATATTTTGCATTGCAAACTTACATAAAGCTTTATTCGTTGTGTATTCTAGAAAAGCTTGTCCACTTTCTAAAACAAACGTTCGGGCGTAGGAGTCAAACAGTTGAGGTAGAATAGCGTTGTTGTTCCTAAAACCGGATATAAAATTTTGTTCTAGTGACAATGTAGTTTAAAAGTTGCCATTTCCTTTAACCATAAAAATTTTTGTTCTTCTGATTTTAAGATTTTAGAGGAACAGGGCCTTTTAATCTCAATTTTAATTATTTTCAAAGAACTTAAGTTTAAAAAAATTAAAATATTTAAAAAAAAACTAATTTTTTCGAATGTTTTTATATGAATGTTTTAGGCAATGAATTTTCCTAGTCATTTGCGGTACCACCGATTTTTGGCGAATATATTAACTACTGTATTACAGCAAAAATAATAATTACATTTTAAAACAAATTAATTTCCTGCTTACGATCAACGCAAGCTTTCTGAAAAATATTTGCGCGTGCATATATAAAAATTTACATTTAATTTTTTGTGTAGACGAATGAAGAAAATTAACGGTAATTAAAGGGACAGTCAGGCGGGTTTTACAACATTGGCTCATCTAGGAGAGAAAAATTCGCTGATCAAGAAAATGTATACGACTATGGGTCGGAAATGTACCGTTTTCGATAGACCTGGCTTTAAAGTGTCCAAAAAAGGCCGACCATCCGCAGATTGTGCGGATGGCCAGTACGCCCTGCGTGTCCGGCATTTACAAGGGATGCTAATGAACCGAATTCATTTTAATTGACTGAGATAGCTGTGAAAATGAGGAGGGTGCGAGACAATTTTGCATAGTTCATTCGCATAATTTCCGACCGTATCCGATCCAAAATGAAATGAAAAAGCCCCTTACTGCCCCTTTAAATCGCGCCAAAAATGTATGATTTGCTTGGTAATTTCAATTTCCGTAATCGCTTTTTGCTTGCCTGAAAATCTGTGTCAGATAAATCAACAGAGCAATTTTGCACGAAAAAGCCACAGTCGATGCAAAAAAAAATTTATCAAGTTTTTTCATCCAAATGTTTTTGTCAATTATGTTACCAAAGCCTTAGCGAGCTCACTGATACAGTCAGTGTTAGAACATTTCGGTTAAAAAACTTTTCATGATCAGCTGGAGAAAAAAAATTAAAAAAAATGTAGGGAGAAGAAAACAAACACATTATCCAAAACCTGTTATTTTAAGGGACAGTCAGGCGGGTTTTGCGACATTGGCTCATCATGGAGAGAAAAATTCGCTGATCAAGAAAATGTATATGACTATGGGTCGAAAATGCACGTTTTCTGTAGATCTGGCCTCAAAGTCGCAAAAAAAAACCGCCGACCATCCGGAGATTGTTCGGATGGCCAGTACGGCCTAGGTGTCCGGCTTTTACAAGGCATGCTAATGAGCCGAATTTCATTCTAATTGATTGAGATAGCTGTAAAAATTAGGAAGGTGCGAAATAATTTAGCACAGTTGATTCGCATAATTTCCGACCGTATCCGATCCAAAATGAAAGGAAAAGCCTCCTTACTGTCCCTTTAATTCTTGTAAAATCAAAAAAAAATTTAAAAAAATATTACGTTTTGCCCAGTTTATTGGTCATTTTTGGGGTACAACTGTTTCTTCCCGCTAAATCGCAATTGTATTTCAATTCTCGTAAGCGTAAAGTTGGACGTACGAAAACTGTCGATTTCCCAAAAAAGGCCACAGTGTCAAGAAATTGCAACAGCTAATAATTTAAGTTTTTTCATCTCAATGTTTTTGTCAATTATTTTCCTAGGAATATTTGTGGCTTCCATGATGATTCCAGACGTTTTTCAATTTCAAATTAATTATTTTATCACACTTTGAACAAATGTTTTCAACTTACGGATACTCGATCAGAACCGGCATTGACGATTTGTTGGCAAGAGGGGTCTGAGCGTATCCTTTGAAAACAGTTTGATTCGACTGAAAAAAAACTTTTCATTTAAAATTTCACAACTTACATCCAGTTTTAATCCAGTCATATAAATTGGGTTGGAATAGTCCAACTTGCTCAAAATTGTCATAGCTGTTGGTCCGTTTTTTGCTGACATTGTAATCCCCTGCACCGGGTCCGTATCAAAGTCCGCCCACAACACGTAGTAGGAGTTGTACTGCTCCACGTCTAAAATTGTGCGGTTTCAAAATGACGAATTGTGGATTACAGTAGCCCACCCAAAAATCGATAATCGATTTTTAGTTTTTGTTGTTGTATGAAATGGTCCTAGTTAACCCAGAAACCGAAAAACGGTGGGAATTTTTTTGTCGATTCACTCAGGCATCGCATCTTGAATGTTTACATTGAATTTAGAACATTTTGTGTTTTTTGAAAAAATTATGTAACAACAAACTTTCGGGTAATTTTAGCCTACTGTTTCGACGACATGATATGATATTTTGTGGTCTTATCAAAATCACTAGTCAGTCCATCATTTTCAAAAGAAAGTGACAAAATTTGGTGAAACACTTCACATAGATCGATGTTTTATACACAAAAATGGCAAAGTGTTTTTAGAAGCATTAGAAACAGGTTTTTAGCTCAAAAAACTCAAATTCCACAAGATTGAAAATAAACACTGTTATTCCTAGAAAAAAAGATAGGCATCCCTTTTTCTGAAAAAAAAAAGAAAGTTTTCCTTTTTGACTTTCCGCTGTGAAATTCAAAATGCCGACTGTCGATTCTCTCAAGCATGGTGTGTTAAATGTTTTTTTGTATTTTAGAACCAACTTTTTAAATTTAAAAAAATGTAATTATGTATTAACAAAAAAGATTCAAATTGAAGCGGGGTGAAAATTTTTTTAAAAAATTTTTTGGTTGTTTTATGCCACTGTTTCAAATATATGGCATTCAGTTGTCTTTTCACAACTATTAGTGGTGACTTCGCGTCGTTGTTGTTTATGAATGTATCTTATATATGTGTGAAAAGACTAACGTAGAAAAAGTAAACGATTTGTTTGAAATGTAGAAAAGAACTTCAATAAAAAGTCTCTATTTCTCTTAATATTTCCAGATCTTAAATAAACAGCAAAAAGAACGTGAGTTTTTATCATGAAAAACGAATCTCCGCCTGTTTTTTCTCATCTAAATCGCCTATGAGATCTATATTTTTTGTTGTTTTCGTATGTTGATACGTATTTATTTTACGGGTTTTTTTGTTGAGGTCGTTAAAATAAAACAGATTGAAGAAGAAAGAAACGAATTGTCAAAATTCTCACAAATAGATCACTAACTTTAAAATTGGCAAGATTTCTATTTGCGATAACAACCACAAAGATTCAACTTTTATCAAATTGTTTTTTGAGGAATTCTTTTAAAAAGGCGGAGATTCGTTTTCCATGATAAAAACTCACGTTCTTTTTGCTGTTTATTTAAGATCTGGAAATATTAAGAGAAATAGAGACTTTTTATTGAAGTTCTTTTCTACATTTCAAACAAATCGTTTACTTTTTTCTACGTTAGTCTTTTCACACATATTGTATCTCCTTTCTATCTTTTATTTAAAAGACAAGTGAAAATGACCGTTTAAGCGGCCGCAAGCCGCATATTTGAACTGCCAGCTTTTTGAGCACCCGGACGTCTGAGAGATGTGGGGCTTACTGGCCGTTTCAACAAAATCTACCCTACCTAGTGAAATAAATGGAGAAAAAGTAAAAAAGTTGGCAGAAGCAGGAATAGAACCCCTGACCTCTCTGATATGAGACCGGGCCTCTAACCAATACACCACATGACAGCGGTGGGTCTACTGCTCCAAATTAATGACATAATCGGGTGCAGCAGCGAATCCGACCTTTACGCGGCACTACACGAAAGTAAAGTCGTTGGCCTTTAAACAAACAAACAGGGTCAGTTAAGTATATATACTCGAGAATCACTGGAATAGGCACCAAATGCGCCAAAAGTTCACAAAAACTGCTTGTTTCATTAGGTAGATGGAGCATTTCTTGAAATATTATTGCATTTCCAGAATGTACGCAAAATTTCACCTATATGTAAAATTTTTGTGCCGTTTCTACAACGTTGAACACCCAAAAACCGTTACCGAAAAATTGCTTACGGCGGCGGCGGCGGACACGACCGGCGCCCATTTTCTTAAAACCCGCAATAACACTGAGGGGGTTCAAAGTGGTCAAAATCAACTTTTAAAAAAAGTAATCGACGCGTCTTGAGAAGCTGAAAAAGAATATGGCTCTTAAAAAGGCAAAATATTTAAATTGAAGATCACAGGCGCCGAAAACCTTCGAAAAAAGCTTGCAAACGGGAAATTTGAAAACAAATCTACCCAGCGCTTCGCGCTGGGTATAATAAAACAATCATTTTCAGAAGAAAGTGACAATTTCGGTCATATACCCTATTTCCAACGAATGGGCAAGGATTTTCACAAATTTTAAAGGACTAGGTACCTTTGGTACTGCAACGATATTTGTTAATTGTCTGCGCACTCGCTCTTTACAGTGCTCTTTTGCGTATTATATCACTGTTCACTTCAATGTTTCAAACTATTTTTGGTTAAATACGTGCCATTTTTCAAGATTGCCCGAAAGTCGAACACCGTCCCTTGGAAACAGACTATACACGATTTTTTACCACTTTGAATATTATTTTTTTCAAAGGTAAATGAGCTACCCCGGACTGACTGATTTTTTTGTCTCCGATTGGGCTGAAACCATAACTCTGACTTACTTAGGACCCTTTTAGATGAAAAAATTATTTACGGAAGATGGCCTGCTATCTCGTAACTCCCTTCACAGTAGTTCAATCGAGATTCGGCGGGCTTCATACTGTTGGCAATTTTACGTTGAAAAACACTTTTTGTCGTTGTAACTGAATTTTCAAATGTGGGCAAATGGCGAAAAACTTTTCAAAAGTGACTTTTTGGGCTACAACACTTTCACCAACTCTTTCACCCCAGAGGGGGAATCGAAAGCTAGCTCAATTGAATCTTCTAACTTTTTGTCAAAAAAAGTGTTGAAAGTTAAAAACTTCGCATATCTAGAAATATTTTTAAACTTTAAAATTTGCCCCAAAAACGTTGATTTTTCGATTTTCCAAGTTAACATTTTTCACATTTCAATGTTTCCTATTTAGCACACAAGAAAACTAGATTGAACTGGGTGTTGCGAACAAATGATCAACGTCAAAAATTCCAACTTGGAAAAATCGAAAAATCCACGATTTTTGGGGTGAATTTTTACGCTTAATGTAGGATCTAAATATGATAGTTTTTTCCGGTATAAAAATGTAGAGGGGAAAGCGTGGATGCCGAAAGACCCCAACTCTGAGACGTTTGTTTTCTAGAAAATCTTTGTTTTGAATTTATAAAAACTCCTGTTCAGCGCATTTTTGTCACCTTAGAGAAAATACAATTCAAGATCCCTATAAAAACTTTTCTAAAACACTGGGTGGATTATATTGAGCACGTCCGTGTTTCAATATATTACGAAAGCTTTCCGGGGATGAAATAGGTACTAATTAGCAATGAATCAGTGAAATAGGTACCCTGGTACTAATTAGAAAATGGCAAAAATGTTATAAAACCATGCATGAAACATCGAAATGCGGGAAATCATTTGCGTTTAAAAATCGGCTAAAAAGCCATTTTCGATGTGACACGCGAATTTTTGAAAAGGTAGGAACTCAAACTTTTCAACTTTCAGTGTTTCATTCTACTCAGAATTCGATGAAGAATAGATTAATAACTATATTGTGTCTGGCACACAATACAGGAAATCGGTGGTAACAAAATTTTTCACGTTTTTTTTCGGAGATTTTGGCCTTTTGCATGCTTTAAAATTCGTTGATTTTTCGATTTTTTTTTTTCTTGGAAAAATAGAAAAATCAAGGTTTTTGGGGGGTGAATTTTGACATCTACACGTTAAATGAAATGATAAGCTGCGAAATTTTTGAGGTTAATGTTTTTTTTTTTGATTTAGGAGTTCAAACTATCATCGAAACCGCATAATAAAAGGTATAAAAATTTAATGAAACATTTCATTAACGAACAAAAAACACTTTTTTTTCGATTTGTTCAGTGAATTAAGAAATAGTTTAATTTTTGGAAAAAAATATACAATTTTTTAAAACAAATTTTATATGCAAAAATTGGTTTCAACTTACTCGATTGATCAGTAACCATAACAAGACCATCGTAGTCAATCCCAGAAGCGCTGTAAATGGTGAAAGCTCCTTTTGTGGAAATCAAAGGACCGTTTGTGTAAACCGTATAAAGTCTGAAAAATGGTTAGAACCTAAAAAAAGGAAAAAAAAAACACACGTTCCCAGAAGATTAGCTCCTGCGTTGATTCCATCATAAACAAATGCATTCATCAGAAGCGCCGGGTTGGAGCTGGCTGGGCCAACTGGAGCTGCAACACTTAAGTAAACCTGAAAAATTGTTTTAAAACTATTTTATAAATAAGATTTTATCTACCCCATTTCCTGTACTTTGAATCACGTTGTACTTTGGTGCGGCCATTTTACGTAGTTCGATAAACTGAGCTGGGGCATTGGTGCCTACAGTGTACATTTCTTGACGAACATTAAACGGCATGGCTGAAAACATTATAATTGGGAAATCATTTTTAAAGATTCACTGCATTACATAAGTATACTTTTGGCCAAAACTACTTCGGCCAATTTGACTGCGTATGCTATGTTGCACGTATCACCCTTGTTACAACAGCAAAACATTGACACGTTGTTCAGAAGTAGTTTTGGCATCAACTATATCTAGGCGTTTTTCACACTTTGATCACGCCATTGGATTAAGTTTCGGAAAAAAAAATCCTGCAAGCCGGGTTCGCAGGATTTTTTATTGTTTCATTTGTTGTGAGAGAAACATTCAAATTTAAATTTTTTCACTTGGAAAAACAAATGATTTGGGGGGGGGGGTAAATTTTAACGTTTAATTTTAACATAATTATCGATTAACGTTAAACCTTAAGATGAATATTAAAAGCAGAGAAACTTTTGAGTTTCAATATTTTAATGTCATAAAATGGTAAAGGTGGTTAAAATAATTTTGTACACTTTCAACACTGACAGCATTTTGAAAATTGAAATTTTTAAAATTTTGATCACTGCATTTTGAAATGTATCCCAACTTTGTGAAACTTTCCATTTGAAATTCCACTAAAAATAATCAAAAAGAGGCAATTTTGTTTTTTCAGTTGATTTTTAGGCAACAATGCAGTGTTTGAGGCACCATTACTCAACTGTAGATAACGATAACAATTTCAACAAAAAATATAGTTCAACGATGCAATTTTCTGCTTTTTCAAGTGGTTTTACAAAATTTATTAATGGTCGTCATTAATGGTACACTGAAAAATTCCACAAATCTGGCTTACAGGAATATTTCCTATGCTTAATCCAAGCGCGGGAACCAGGAATAAGCCATTTTTTAAAAATTGTTGGTTTCAAACTCACATTTTTGCAAACTGATCATCATTCCAATTTTCATCCGAGAATTTGGTCCTGCCGTGATGTTAATGGTGAGCCTTGGAGGAGGAACAGTGAATGGGAACGCAACCCATGTCATGCTGAAAATGTTTAAAAACAAAAAAGAATTGTTAAAGAAAAGAAAAAAAGTATTTCATTTAAATTTTGGAGTGGCGCAAATACAAACGTGCTCATTAATTTATGCATTGGAAACTACCATTAACATTGTGCCCCGCCAAGTAATAAACATGGCATGGAGATGTAACACAAAAGTGAAAAACTTTTAAATTCAAAAAATTACAAGAAACACAAACATCTTTTAAAAGTTTAATAATTCTGTTTTGTATGGGTTTTGTTTCATGTAAAATTTTCAAGTAAAATGATTGGCCAAGAGGTTACTCAAATGTTCACCTATGCTACAAAAAACTTTTTTTAAATGACGAACAAAAAAAATGATTTCTTTTAAAAAGTTTTATCGCTTTTTTATTGCATGATGAGGCTGATAAAAATAATAAATACCCTAGCAAACGCCCGCTTTATCATGTTTGCCGAAATGTAAGCTTTTTAATTCTGATTTTGTAGTTCCCCCTTGTTCCCAAAAAAATAACCTTTTTGTATACCTAATTTTTAGGAGGACAAATGTTTTCTGAGATTTTTCGTGGAATAAAATATTATCACGGATGTAGTCCTTACTATTGGAGCACTTTTTTTGTATGTTTTAAGTAAAACTCTTTCACAGTTTTTTAGTTGGGTTTTTTTTAGTTTTAGTTCAATTAATTTTGCAAATCGAACATGGGGTCATAAATTCAAAAAAAATCTGTGCCTAAAGAGAAAAAAAATAGAAAAAAATGGGTAAACATCGTATCAAATGTCATTCAACATTAAAGAAAATTTTACAAGACAATGTAAGAAACATGCGTTTACAAAAGAAATTTAGTCTTATTTTTTTCTTTTTACTGGTTAGTTAAGTGAAGAAAATAGATTTTTTGATGTCAGTTATCGATAAACCTTTTTTGCATAAATTATCGCAATTGTTAGCTTTGTACAGTTCTCAAGGTACTAAAATGTAAATTGCAGTAATATTTTCAAAAAATGTTTCTAATAGGCCTTAAAGGGCCCGTAAGGGGCCTTTCTCGATTGGAAATGGAACGTATGCTAATCGAGCCATTTCAATTGAAATAATTTTTCCGAACACCGCTCCAGACTACGGCCGTGCGCAAAATGCTTGCCAAGTCTTCATTAGCATACGATTCTGAAAAGGCCCCTTACGAGCCCTTTAAGTTAAAAATGGAAACCTACGCAGCTAGAAACGTTTTTAAAAGTTTCTAGCTGCGTTTATCATCAAATCAATGTTTCGTACTAAAAACTGATTTTCTGATTTTTTTTTAAAACTCACTCAACGGTGGTTCCATATGTGTCCGTAAGTTGAAAAGAATCGTCTGCGTTTGCATTCGAAGTTGTAACGTACACTAGAGCGAATGTAGAATTAAACAACGATGCCGGTGGATACAAAAGCTGAAAAAAACTAAACACTATAAAAACTTGGAACTTACGGAAAAAGTACATTTAGTGCCGGGCATCACTACATCTTCTGGTACTTTGAATAAGTTCAGAGTCACCAAACTGTTAGGACAAACTAAATTTTTTAGTTTTAATATAATTACCAATGTTCGCATTAAAAAATTGCCCATATTTGAAAATTACAGCTTACCAAAAACGGAATTTGCTGCAAGCGGTAACAGCAGCGTTAGAAATATTAAGAGCATCTGAAAATGTACATACTTTTACAGTTTTTTTAAAAGCTTGAATATAACAAAAATAGAACACAGAATATCATTTTTCGAAAATTTTTTTAATGTCATCACGGGACAGGTTGCCACAATGTCGCAAAACAATTAATTTCAACAATTAATTATATTTCTAATTTAGTTTTTTTTACAAGAATTTCTTTCGAATATATTCACTTATTACTAAACTGTATTTACAAAAAAACAAAATTTTAAAATAGTTGTTTTTCAACTTTTTGGTTTTTCATTCTACTGTTTCAACCATATGTCATAAAATTCCATTATTTTAACAGCATTGTTTTTTCCCTGTGTGCCGCATAAACTTAATAAAACAAACTTTATTGTATAGTCCGAATACATAATTTTTTTTACGGATGCATTTTAAGCTTCAATGTTACAAAAACAGAAATCTGAATATTTTTTTAAAAATTTGTTTTAGTGTTGAGTGAATTTTCAGCCCTAAAGGTAATACTTATTTGTAACTATTTTGTGAGTACAAGATAAGCGGTTACAATGTTGCAACACAATTAATTAGGTTTCCATTTTTAAATTTTTTACAATTTAAAAAAAAATTTGCTTATTACAGTACGGTTTATTTCTTTTTTAAACCTTTTTAATTATTACTAAAATGTTTTTAGAAACATCAAAAAAAAAGTTTTTTTTTAAATTTAGTTTATCGGTTATTTATTTTACTGTTTCAATCATATGCAATAATTGTCGGTCGTTTTAACAAAATTGATTTGTCCACGTAGCCTCAAAATTTTTTTTATAAAAATAAATTATATGAATACAACATAAATAATATGGATTTTTAAGCAATTTGAATGCCAATTTTAAAAATAATTATCCCAACAACTGAGCAAATTCGAGTGAAACTTGATTGACATTTGCAAATCTTTTAAACTGGAAAGCGATAGTGCAAGAACTGTTTGCCTGAAACGACGCGGAATCATAATAGCTTTAATCTTATCAGTGAGTGGGTCTTTTCTTTGTGAGACTTATAGATAAGGCGATCGGAAATGGACGTGGCTTCAATACAAACTACATAAAATGTCATTCTTGGATGATTTTGAGGAAACGCCCTGCGAAGGGGTGAGTGAACCATTTCAACACCATGTGAATGATAGCGTAAGATTCCGGAACTGTCTCTTTGTATTTTCAGAAAATATTAAAGGGACCGTCAGGGGCTTTTGCAGCTTTCGTTCATGTAAAAGATAAAAATCAGCTGATCAAAAAACCTTACAACATAGGGCTCAAAATTCTCCGTTTTTGGGCAATCTGGGTTCAAAGTGCCCGAAACCGGCCGACCGTCTGCAAATTCTGCGGATGGCCGCAACGCCTGCATGCACAATGTTTACAAGCTAGTGTAATTACGAAGTTTTATTCTAATAGGACGAGATTACGCTGATAATGAGGAGTTTTCCAGACAATTCAACACACACAATTAGTATAATTTTCGACCGTACCCGATGAAAATAGAAATGAAAAATTGCCAAAGCTGAACCGATCTTCATCACCTTCCATAATAAAAGCAAAAATTAAAAACAATATTGAAACATTGATAAATGTTTTTGTGATAAGTAAAAACAAGTTTGCCATTCCCAAAAAAAACATATAAAAATATAATTACTCGTTATTTTGTCAATACGCAAAAACGTGGCATTTACAATTTTGATAGGTAATATAGTCCGATTTCAAAAAATGCGCCGATAATATTGGGCTAATATTTCTTTTTTAAACTTTTTTCGGGGAATTGTTTTATTTTCTTATGGTGAAGAAAAACACCCCTGTCATAACGAACCTAAAAAAAATTAGCACAATGTCGAAACACTGACATGATGTAGAAATATCAGAAAATACGGTTGCAACAAATAATAAATCGGTTTTGCTGTTCTTTGATGCCAAATGTAACAATCGAAGGGACGCAAGAGTTCCAAAAAACGTATGCCCGCCGCGAGGTATGCAATATTACGTGAGATTGGAAATTTTGATGAAATAGTGGCTGTTCCATTTAATTCCATGTACTGTCAAGACTTCTAGACGAATCTAACTCTACACTGCATGTCAAAACAAATTTCAAAACTTAAGATAACGATGAAACACTAACCCAACGTAGAAATTTTGATTTTATCACCCTCAAATAATTATTGGTTTCTCAAAGCTCAGGGACAAGAAAAGGATTGAAGTTTCAAGAAATGCGAAGAAGTTTCCGGAACTTTCGTTCTTGAGAGAAGTTTCGAGTATTTGGTGATTGTCAAAGTTAAAATCGGATTCGCGATTCTGAAAATCAGTGAATGCATCGAAAAGGTGCACAGTGACGCCTTTTTTCATTTTCTACCCAATAGTGCGTGATAAAAAACGCGGAAAAGTTTTAAAATAGTATAGCTTCTCTTCGCGCCCCTTTGAATTCACTTTTTGCCGGAATACGCAATTTTACGTGAGATACAAAGTTGGGGGTGGAGGTGCTTGGGTTCAATTTAAAAACAGTATGGACGATAATAGGCTGAAGTATCAGGAAATTCTTCTCTTTGAAAAATACGCTGAATTCAAGATATAAAACGACATTGCACCGTCCGCATTACAGTTTATGCAAAAATTCAGTATAGCTTTGAAACACTAACACAAAGTACAAATTAAATTTTTCAATTTTTAAGCTTTTTATTGGTTTCAGAAATCTCAGAGGTAAGAACTTATTGAAATTTTTTGATCCCAACACGCATTTTACGTGAAATGGAAAATGTTTTCAGTTGGTTTTTCGCGAAATACAAAATCTTTACACTCTAGGAAAACGCCGATTTTCCAGCGTAATGTGATTTTTATGGAAATGAAAAAAAAAACCAAATCGAGATACTTTTGTGGATTTACCGATTAACGAAGGAATGTCAGGATAGGCATACATTTTTTCTGCGATAAGTGTTTAGAATGAATATCAACAATTTTTTTTTTCATTAAAAAAGAAATTTAACAACAGATGTTGTAAAAATTAATCCGATGCTTCAACCAGAGCTTTATGTGCGCCCTTTTTCATGATTTTTAGTGCTATTGAAGGCACTGCTGGAATTAATATATTTAAGTATATACCGTGACAAAACTGCTTTAAGCACATTTCTACCGGTGTTATAGTTCGTTGCGGGTTTTCCTCGATGCGAAAAACATTTCACGTGGTGAATAAAAAAAAACAATTGGTAAATATATAATCCAGCAAGGTTTGGCAAAGTTTTTTTGCCTTTTTTGAGACAAAAAAAATTTTCAACGACAAAAAAACTGAATTCTAACATTATTTAAATAATCTAGAAAAACAGCGAATGTTTTTTTAACAGTTTTTTTTTGTAACAGTGACTCCTGAATTCAATATGAAAGCGATACTTCACCATCAATATTGCATGTCAAAACAACTGCAGAAAGTTACGATAACTTTGAAAGACTAACACAATTTTTGTTTACAAATTACAAATTTACAAAAAGCAATTTTTTATTTTCAAAAAATATGTGGGTTTGGGAAATTTGAAAGGACGACGAAACAACAACAGGAAATAAGGACGATAAAACATGAAAAAAAATTTATCCATGAATCCTTTTGATTGAAGTGAAATGTGGTAATCACTGACATTTACCACCCTATTAAAACAGTCATGTGACTTTTTTGTTGTCCAAAATATAGAAAGCTGTAATTTCAACAAACAAAAAAATATATTTTTAAGCCTAGAAAAAAGTATAAACGTGTTGCTGCATCCAAAGATTCTACTGTAGACAAAATAATTCTAAAAAACATTAAAAACTGTTTTATCGCCAGATAATTTCTCAATATTAGGTAAATCCTAAACAACACAAATTCCCGTGCCACATATGTCTTTAGTTTTAAAAAAAAAAGTTGTGTCTTATCTTCTACTTATTCAACGCAAATACCGTTGGATGTGCAAATTTTCAGTTTTTCACCATTATGGACGGTTTATTGGTAAAATGTGTCACATACTTGTGTCAATATTTATCGCACATGGAAAACAGTCATGTGATTAATATTTTCACAAAATCTACCAAACTCTGCACTTCTCCTTTGGATTCATTTTGGAGCCTGATTTACACTTGAAAGCTTCGGCGAAGTCTTCACTATTCTGGAGAACAACATTTGTCCTACAATGGATTAAAACTCATTTTTTCTATGGAAAACGAACCTATACTTGGGTGGAGAGTGAGGATTGTCTAGCAGATCTTGTTTCTCTTTCTCCTCTCGTTTGGCAGAACACCAAGACTTGGCATAGCCGTAAAAGAAAAGTTGAGCGGGCGATAAATCAATTCCGGGTAGAATTTTATCTGCGGTTCCGCTTTCATTGATGAACTTTTTGTATGCGGTGAAGGCCATTTTCAAACCGCCGTTGTCCGCAATATTCTCTCCTGCTGTTAATTTTCCATTTATCGACATTTTGTGATGTGGGATCTGAAAAGAATTTTGACTTGAAAGTATATCAAATTATTTTTACGGTAGTACTTTCAAAGGTATTATTAACGCTTTCGAAACAAAAAGGTGTCTTATTCAACGTTATATGAAAGTTTCATCATTAAAGTTGAACAGTCATTGTTTGCTTTTGAGTGATAATTTTTTTGTCTAGGGCTTCACAATTGTCAAACAAAAACAATTTTTTTTCTAGGATACCCGGCTTGGGAAAATTTCCCGAAGCTTAACAAAAGCATGCTGCTATAGATCATTTTGTCTGACCGACACAACTTATCTATAGTCTATTTCCAACGAAAGATTTTCGATTTTTCACCGACTTTGATATTCAATCGCGTATATCCACTCTCGATTTGAAACATTAATGTGAATATCAGAAAAGTAAGCGAAATAGCGCTGTAACAGAGGAGTGCGCAGCAGACGGTGATCGCGGCGGGACCATATGTACTTGTCCTTTAGGAAAACCCCATTTTCCATGTCTCATTTTAGGAAACGCAATATATTAAATCACGTTAATGTTTTGTAATAACACATTATTCCCATTTACCCCTGGGAAAACATGTATAGTTTGTGCCAAAACTACATCGGAACAACGTGCCAGTGTTTTGATGTTGTTCCTAGATTGAAGCGTGTGATATAGGATACTCAGGGCGTGTACGCAGCCAAATCGGCCGAAGGAGATTTGGCAAAGATTTGGCAAATGCTCCGATTTCAAAGTGCAAAAGTACAATAAAAGCCACTTTTTATATTTGCACTGTCACATTTTCTCTTATTATTTAAACCAAAAAATGGACCAAAGTTCAGAAAAAATGCTCACTCGGCCAATATTGGCCAAGTCACTCTGAAACATAATTATACAAATCGTTGGAAATAGTTAATTAAATGTTTCACTGAACTACCATTTTTGCCAAAGCCCTGTCTTGTTAGTTTAGGGAGGACACCGCCAGGATAAATTGGTTAGAAAAGTACGGAGAAAGTTTATAAGCCTGTTTTACTTTAAACTCTTTTTTTAAAAAGAAATAAAAGCTGTGAAAATGTAATTTGAAAAAAAGCTACGAAAAGGCAACACACGTAATTATTATTCGTAAAAAACTGGTTTCGTTTGGAACCGTTTAATGGAAATATAAAAATTTAGGTGCATCACAGGTGTGTTTTCTTTATATAATTCGGTTCAATAAGTAGGTCGATCTTATAGCAAAAAAAGAATAAGTAAAAGTGGCCAGATTCGAATCGAAATTTCAGGAAACTGTTATGTTAATTCATGAAAAAAGGAGCTTTGAAAATATAAATTGCATATGTTAATTTTGGAAAAAATTGCAATGTAAACTCTTCAAATTTGTAAAAAAAAAAAAAAAAAAAAAAATTCAGGCATTCTACTCGGGATGGCTGAAAATTCATAAAAATTTACCTAAAATGTGGTGTTCGATGGGAAATTAAAGTTTTTTATATCAGATATTTCTATCGTTCTGATTTTTTTTCTTGGAGCGGCTAAAGATGCAGAAAAACAGTTGGTTTAGCCAATTAAAAAAAACTTGTTTTAAAATTTTTCTCACATTATATTTATATTTTAAGTATAATAATAAGCGTTAATAGAGAATAACTTGCGAACAAGTTCACCTAAAAAGTTTAAATTTTTAGGACAGTATATTTCCTTTGTCTTTTTATATTGCACACTCGTCTTTTTTCTCTGTTTTAACCTGACATAGTGACAATATGTCAGTAGAGTAGAGTGTGAAAAAACATTTTTGAGCTGGTTTTTTTTTATCATTTTTTCTGTTTTATAACGTTCACTGATAAGTTGCGAAATTTGTAAATAGTTGTTCAGAACAAATGTTTCATTCATCTCTAGTTTACCCAGACTTTTTGTAAAACTAATGTCCGTTCAGCTATCACAGCAGAAATCAAAACAAAAATGAGAGAAGTGCTATACTCAATTCCCAACCAATGGGCAAGGATTTTCCCAATTTTTAAAAGACTAGGTACCTTTGGTCCCGCAACGATCTCAGTTAATTGTCTGAGCACTCCTCTTTTAAAATGATCTATCGCCTATTATATCTCTGTTCACTTAAATGTTTCAAATCATTTTTTTGGTTAAATAGCATTTTTCAACATTGCCCGAAAATCGAAGACCTTCCCTTGGAAACAAGCTATATGAATACTGAAAAATTTCTGATGCGCGTAAATATCAAGTTACTTAAAAACTTATAATTATTTTGTTAACAAACTTGTACGAGTTTCAACTTGGTATAAATCCGATTACTTCCACACATTCTCGTTCAGTAAATGATACCGATAATTCTAATTACATGCCGTTGCGACAGCAACGTTGCATTATCGATCGGGTGGCTCGTCCGACACGCGCAGAGCATCATCGGCGCATTTGACGCTTGCTGGCACATTATTTTATTAAATTACTATTTAAATAAATATTTTTGGTTTTTTTTTTTTTTTTACAAAATTGAGATTTTTAGATACTTTCAAGCTGCTAATCAAACGGCAATGATAAATCGAGAGAAGTTCTTTTTAACTTCATTGCATTTTAGCGATTCCGTAGTGGTAGACATTTAGCAAAACTTTCACCTTCGCATTTTTGTAGCTTTTCGCAAGTGTTGCATCCCTCGCTCTGGTTTGGATTCCTTATGAAGGTCCTCTGACGAACCCTATTTTCTATTCTGGGCTGTGCGTTTTTATGGCATTCTTCAACTTTGGAGTGAATGTGTTTATTGTGAACTTGTTTATTGTAAAGGTGAGTGTTGTGTGAGTGTGTGAGTGTGTGAGTGTGTGAGTGTGTGAGTGTGTGAGTGTGTGAGTGTGTGAGTGTGTGAGTGTGTGAGTGTGTGAGTGTGTGAGTGTGTGAGTGTGTGAGTGTGTGAGTGTGTGAGTGTGTGAGTGTGTGAGTGTGTGAGTGTGTGAGTGTGTGAGTGTGTGAGTGTGTGAGTGTGTGAGTGTGTGAGTGTGTGAGTGTGTGAGTGTGTGAGTGTGTGAGTGTGTGAGTGTGTGAGTGTGTGAGTGTGTGAGTGTGTGAGTGTGTGAGTGTGTGAGTGCGTGAGTGTGCGCGAGGGACAATAATTGTAAATTTTAGCAAATCCCAAATACCCCGAGCATGCTCAAAAATCGTGTTACGTTTGTGGCCCTGAGCCTCGCTTCAACAGTTTTTATCAATCGTTCCGCAGAAAGTGCCGAAGATCAAACTGAAAAAGACTTTCTTCGTTTCATAATTTTAGGTTTGTATTTTACACATGTTTGATAATTATTTTTACCCAGATATTTGGACATTTACGATCTTCGGTCTTCTTTTTTCTGCTTGTTGCGAGTTACACTACTGGGTCAAAACAAAGAAGAACGAACAACAAAACAATGAAAGGGAACTGCAAAATCTTTAGAATGTGTTGGTTTTCATGGCTTACAATAAAAAATATTCTGTGTAGTAAAACAATGACATTAACACTGTATTTCAGTCATTTGAGGCGTCACGTCTGAATAGTGTGAGAATAGGGGTGTCGGACCAAAATTATATACTTCGGTTTGGCTCATATTTGGTTTAGAGACTACCTATGGTCATATAAACACTTTCTGAAAAGTTTAGCCTCAGGCGATTTTTTTCTCCGCAAGTGATGTCATCGGAAACCTATTCGAAGATTTCTTAACCAAATTAAGTTTGAAAAAAAAAGAAATCGATAAAAACATTCATAACTAAAACAATTTGTTTTAGAGCCAAGTTGGGTTTTCCAACGAATAAAACTGCTTTCAAGCCTCGAAGGTTAAAAACTAAACAAAATCAAGGTTTTTGTTTTTTTTACCCTTTGGACTAGAGAAAAGAAGTGTAATTCCTATGCCATTGAATTTGTCAGGTAATTTTACGTCATATATACTTTTCTCATCAGCAAACTAGGATACTTTTTGGGTATCTGCAATCAATGTTTGTTTGTTTTTAAAAGCAAATTGGATGTTTTACTGATTTATCATTGTGTTGGTCAATTTTAGCATTCAATGTCACTAGCGTTATCATAATTTTTGCTACAATAGGTTGCTTTTGTTTTAGTGTGATTTGCGTTTAAAATGATTATAATGATTTTCATTTTTTTTGGGAGAACATAAAACCATATTCTGTGTAGTTAAACAATGACATTACCTTAACACTGGAGTCAGTCGTTTAAAGAGGAAAGAATTGTAAGAAAACTGAATTTCAAATAGCTGTATCCAAAAAAAACTATCGTTCGAAGGATTTTTCAAAGCAAAAGTTGTTGTTACAGTTTAGTTCGATGTTTCGCTGACTATCATTTTTGCTTTGCTTTCATCCTCTTTAATGGCTTCTTGTGATTGTCATCCTAATTTGTGTTTTGTGTGCTTATGTATCGCGGGGGCGTTTCTGCGTTTCTGCACGTATACATCAACTAACTAAGTTTAAATTGTTTTTTTTTCTAACGTTAAATTGTTACAAAAACAATTTTCAGTTAGCAATTTAGTTAAGGTTGATGTTTTCACACTAGAATTTGCTCACCGACCGTAAGGAAAAGTTGCGAATTCGGAAAATAATGAAGAAACATTCTTGCCAACACGCAATTATATTGAGGTACAAATTCTTTACAAAAGTGGTTGTTAATAGTAAATTAAATGTTCCACTCATATATCATTATTTTGGTCAACTTTAAAAGCCAATGACCAAAATTTTTACTAGAATATTTTGCTTCTGTTGTACCGTGTTCAACTGTAAAAATATTTATAATGATTTTCCTATTTTTAGGTTCTTATGGCGAACAATAAAAATATTGACATGACCACTGGAGCTTTTTTTGCACCTTTCACATTTGCTTTTTGTAAGAAAAAATGTGCTTTATCTGGCAAAAAAAGTGGCTGATTTTACATATGCCGCAAAAAGTCTAAAAATGCGAAAAACAAAAACACAATTCTAAAATTTTTGTAATTTTTGGTCTTCACTCAATTTTTCGATAACTTTCAGCATCAAAATAGTTTAATTTTACATTTTGATTTTGTAGCAAAAAGTGTGCTGATTCTTGTAGTGTTTATGCTCGATTTTACAAATTCCAGTAAACAGTTGAAAAAATTGAATTTTTTGTCATTTTTTCAATTTTTTGAAATCCAACTTCTGAAAACTGAATATGTTCCATTGTTTGGCATTGAAAAGCACTATCCAAACGTTTAGTTGAAAACTGGTGAGCTTTTTCAATTTGGACCATTTTGTGCGAATCTACAGTAACCTACGGTGACCTACCGTAACCCGGGACCAAAAATCGATAATGACCCAAAAGTCTCAGAATTGTGTTTTTAGGTCAAATACATCTTTTTACCAAGTTTGGGCCAAATCCAAGATTTTCACTTTTTCCCTATGTCGCAAGTCTACCTCACTCTTAGGGAAATCGCGTCTTAAGGAAACTGTTTTACGACGTAGTAAAACAAATTTCCTAAAACTTGGGTTTAATTTTGTTGGTATGTACAAGAAAAATTGGCAATTGGAAATGTTGCGAACTCCGCAAATATTGATGTAAAATTTCTAAGCCTTTACACAAGTTGCTATTGACAGTTAAGTGAATGTTTCACTCATTTATGAATAATTTTGTCATTATATTCTGATCAATGTCACCTGCGAAACTTTTTGACACTTTTTTGCTAATGTTTTATAAATGTGATGTGCGTTATAATTGTTTATAATTATTTTCTCCGAGATATTTGATTAGTTTAGGGTCTGCTTTTTTCTGCATGTGCACAATAAAAAACTATTCTGTGTAGTAACATTAAAGGGACAGTCAGGCGGGTTTTACAACATTGGCTCATCTAAGAAAGAAAAATTCGCTGATCAAGAAAATGTATATGACTATGGGTAGGAAATGTACCGTTTTCGATAGACCTGTCTTGAAAGTGTCCAAAAACGGCCGACCATCCGCAGATTGTGCGGATGGCCAGTACGCGCTGCGTGTCCGGTATTTACAAGGGATGCTAATGAACCGAATTCATTCAATTGACTGAGATAGCTGTGAAAATGAGGAGGGTGCGAGACAATTTTGCACAGTTCATTCGCATAATTTCCGACCGTATCCGATCGAAAATGAAATGAAAAGGCCCCTTACTGCCCCTTTACCATTAACACTTGAGTCAGTCCTTCATATAGGAAAATATTTTTCAAAAAATAACAAGAATTTTTTAAAGCAAAAGTTGTTGTTGTTTAGTTCGATGTTTCGCTGAACTATCATTTTTGGGTTTGTTTCGTCTTTTTGATGGCTTGACGCAAACCTTAGCATAAGTTGTGTTTTCTGCGTATATGTATTGTCGTCGCCAATGCTACTTCGCCCAATTTTGCTCTTAGCTCTGTGCAAATGAGACCAGACGTGAATTTGCGTACGAAATTACTGTGTTTTAGGGTTACGTACGCAATACTGCATGAAAGTCGCATTTGCGAATCGGCCAAGAAGTGAAATTGGCGAAGACTATATCATGGGGGCTTTCTGCGCTAGTGCGCGTAAAAAAGCAACTTACTTCAATGCTGCTGTACTGATCAATAATACATTGACTCCTTTTCTTGAACTGCTTCATCGTTTCCTCGCTCCACCAATTTTTCAGATTCCCTTGATCGTCGTAATCTTTCCCTTCGTCATCAAAACCATGGGTCAATTCATGGCCAATGACAGCACCGATAAGACCAAAGTTCATAGCTCTAAAATACTAGAAATATATTTTTTTGCAACTTTTTATTACTCAGGCTGATCCACATCGTAAAATGGAGATTGAAGTATGGCCGCAGGAAACACTGAAACAAAAATTAAAAAGAAAATTAAACTGTAAAATAGTACCCATTGCATTGTGTTCAGGGTAGTACCACGCGTTGGCATTGGCTGAAGTGACTGGAAACACTTTTCGATTGAAGTCGATTAAATCGTCCAAGTGTTTTTCTTTTTTCCATTGGGAAAGTTTTTCAGCCATTTCGATAAAGTTGTCGGTTTCAGAAAAGTTTAGCTGAAATTTGTGTTTAAAATGCGACTGCAAAATACAAAACATTAAAAAAATGTTTTTCTGTTAATCGACTCCATACCTAACATCTAAGCTTTTCCCCATTTTGAGAAGTTACTGTATTCCGAACCAAAAATCGATAATCGATTTTCTTGTTGTCTTTTTTTCGATTTTTTTTTTAAAAATATTTTCACTTGGTTCTTTTTATTTCAGGCCTTCCTGCCCTTCTTTTCTTTGCAACAATGATTTCTTTGTAAATTTCTTGTTGATTTTTTGAAATGCAAAATTTCTCGGTTTATTGTGAATAAAAGAACTTATTTTAAAAGTAGTATGGAAAAAATATTTTTAAAAGTTGGTTTTTCCATGCCTTTTTTTGGCCCTCTTTTCGGTAGGTTACCGAAATCGTTATTTGAATTTCGACAAAATAAAGTTTTTTTCAAGTAAATGCCGTAAATAGATAAAATCAAGCTTTTAAAAAACCAAACTAACGTGGCCTTCCGTGAGTCGCAAAACCTCGAAAAAGGGAATTTATGTTAAATTGAGCTCACTTTTTGTTCTTACAGGGACCGTCAGGGGCCATTTATAAGTTTGATATTTTTGATTGTTCAAAATTTATAATTTTAGTTTTCCATTAACATTTTTATGTACGTATCAGACATAAAAGGATTTTTATGATGAGTGAAAAAGTTTGTCTCAACGGCTTTCAGTAAAGGGTCCAAACGCAAAGTCGAATCCGCGGTGTTTGCAGAAAAGTGTGCGCAAATCGGCAAAACTATGCCAAATTTTTCTCTACCGAATTTCAATGCTGGTTTTACATTTAAATAAAAAAAGTGTAATTTAATCATTTTTCACTTTTTACACTAATTAAAATATTATGCGATAAATAACTGACGTAAACTATATGGAAATAAAAATATAGCTGGTAGCCGAGTTTGTTTTAGAAAAAGGCGTCCGCGGCGTTTCTCGTCCTGTCTGCGTCTCTCAGCGAGAGACTCGCGAAATTCCATACCATTTATGGGGTAAAACTCCCAAACGCTTGTTGGCAGACACAGTCCAGGAACAAAATCTCTGACCAAACAATCTTCATTCTGATATGGCAATCTTTGTGATTCACAGCTGGTTGCGTCATTTCCTAGTTGTTTGCTCTGATAATCAAATCAAAAAAAGATAAAGGTGTCGAATAACAAAGCAAGGAAAAAAATATATGTCCCTAAGGTTTCTGGTTTCAAAAAATAAATGTCACCAATTCTCCGAAACAAAAATTGACAATCGATTTTCAATATCTATTTCATGTTATTGGGTTCTAGAGAACTTTCGTATAAAGTGTAGGACCCTTGGGATAACTGATTTAATTTTTTAAAACATTCATGTGTCAATGAACATTTGCTCCGTCAACGCGTCTTAATTTTAATTTTGAGCGGCACATTTCAGTAAGCAAAAAATAAATAAATCGATGGTCAAATGCGTCTATAGTTACTAAAAACTGCTTCGAAACCAAAACTACTTCGAAACAACGTGCCAAAGTTTTGATGTTGTTCTTGGAGTAAAGCGCTAAATATTTAGGATACGCAGGGCGTGTACGCAGCCAAAATGGTCGAAATATATTTGGCGAGTTTTTTTGGTTTTTGGTAGTCTCATGTGAAATCAAATTTTGTGTACAATTAAGTTTTTATATTTTTAATCACTAGCTCAGATTTGGTTGTTTTATGTGAACTTAGATGACATCAATTTTGACGTAAGATAAAAGGCAGATACAGGTTGAATGAAAATGTTCAATTTAGATTTTTGAATCGTTATGAGAACAGTACAACCAAACATTTTCAAATTTTTCTGTTGTGTTCGCGAAACATTCGAAGTTATAAATAAACTAAATGAATTTTCAAGTTTTTGTTTTTAAAATGTGCAAAATGTTTTCAGAAAGTTTTATCTCAGTTAGTAAACACTTTAGGTTTTAGGGCACAACTTTGTGCAATTAAACTTTGAATTTTGTATGATGGTGAATTCTAGTGCCAACCTTACCGATAAAGCAAAAAAAGATATCTTATTGCAAAAAAGTGCAATGTTTCAAAAAATACCTTTCCATAGTACTTATCCAGCTTCTCATCATCTAAAGCCATCTCTCCAAATCCAAGCAGTGGAACCATTTCCGCAGCCTTCTTATTCGCCAATTCTTTTGTCTCCTTGTCCATCCAACGGCTGTCTTCTAACATGTCGATAAACGACTCTCTCACTTTTTCAACCATTTTGGTTAATGAAGGAAGAGAAGACTGAAAAAAAATTAGTTCATAAAAAAAACATTTATGTGGCTCGATTGTATCTTCAAACTCAAAATATCCGTAAAACAATGCCTTGTTCTCTAAAATTGCGTGAAATGTTACTTTCTGAAATAACGGATAGAAGGGAATCATGTCGGACTCACATCTTAACTTATGTCGAGTTTATGAAACATGTATTTGCACAAATAAAATGGTAAGAGAAACAAACGATTTTTTCTCTTTTTATTACCATATACTCCATTTCCAACGAATGGGCAAGGATTTTCACAAATTTTAAAGGACTAGGTACCTTTGGTCCTGCCACGATCTTAGATAAATGTCTGCGCACTCCGCTTTTGCAGTGCTCTTTCGCCTTTTTTAACGTCCTTCACTTAAAGGGACCGTCAGGGGCCTATTTTGATTGGAAATGGGATGTATGCTAATCGAGCCATTTCAATTGAAATGATTTTTCCGAACACCGCTTCAGACAACGGCGTGCGCAAATTGCTTGCCAAGTCCTCATTAGCATACGACTCTGAAAAGGCCCCTGACGACCCCTTTAAATGTTTCAATTTTTTTTTTGGTTAAATACGTGTCTTTTTTCACGATTGCCCGAAAGTCGAACGCTGTACCTTGGAAACAGACTATATAGAATGGTAAAACAAGCAACTGCGGAACAAAAACGTGAAATAATTGGATTTTCCAAAACGTTTGACTTTTTTAGCTGATTGATAATTTTACGTATAACATACGCATAACAGGATAATTTAGAACATGTTTTTCTTCTATTTGCCTCGTCTATATAAATTTTTCACATATACAAAATTTTTTATATGCTGTATATAATTGAATGGTCAGAGGTTGTTGAAATTGACAAAAAAATCCTAAACAAAATGATTTTTTTACGTTTTCTTAGGAACAAAAACATTTATGTGGTTGAATGTTATCTTCAAACTCAAGAAATCCGCAATACAATGTCGTTTTCTGTAAAATTTTGTGAAACATTACTATCTGAAACAACTGCTAAGAGAAACAGGGACACGAGTTTTGTATTTTCTTATCACTTATTTATCACAGTATCTTCAGCATCTCAAAATGGAGATAAAATGTTCCGGGTGAAGATTACGTTCTATTGTTTTACTGTAGAAAGTTGTAAATCGAAAAAAAAATTCATTTAACTGCGTGGGCACAAGTTGTCGTTTCAGCATTACCCCGGACAAACTTATAGGCTATTAATTAGTGTTGCCCTTGTTTTTTTTCTATAAATGTTTTCTTTAAAACACGTAAAAAAATACATGTGATAAAAAATCAGCCTTTCCAAAACTTTCAATTTTTTGAATTTATTGCTATTTTTACTAAGTAAAATGCACATTTTTTGGATAGAACTTTTGAGCCATTCACAAAAAGCGAAACAAAAATCATTAGTTGAAAATCGAGAAATTCAGAGGAAGAATTTTTTCTAAGCAACCTGTTGTTTAATTAATGTTTTATTTTTTCCGCATTACAAAATTTTAATTTTAATAATGTGTTTTAAAAAATGGCAAGTAATTTTTAATGGACTGGACATTTAAAAACGGCCATAAACAAAATTGAGGAACAAATTGCATCATCCATGTATTTTTTCTAATACCTTTTTTTATGAAACATTCGTTCAAATCCACAGTTCTTATAGTGTGTTACCGAAAAACGGCACCGGTTTTGGTTTCAGGTTTCAACAGAAAAACTTTCAAAAAAGATATTTTTATGTGCGAAAACGATGAAAAAGCCGGCTCAAAAATGGCGAGAAACATTTCAAAAGCGCGTAATAAAATTGTCGTTTTTGGAGGTTTTTTTCTGTTGAACTTGTTCAATGTAAGATTTCCGTGCAATGGCTAAGCATTTCATCCTAGTGTCATAGGAACCTCAAATTTAACTTTTCAGCCAATTCTGAGATTTCGACCTTTGTCGCTAAGTCCATACAACCAAACCTGGTTAAAATATCTCCTCGCATAAAGAGCTCCATGTGCATCTGTCATCGATTCCACAAATTTACTGCAGAATTTCCATCTCGGCTGTTGTTGCGTAACTCCACTTAGCTCTTTTTCAAGTTCCTTAACAAATTTCAAAAATATAGAAAACACATTTCTTACGAATATGACATCTTTATATTTTTGCCCAGCAAATGGTTTAAACTTATATAACACGCTCAACATCATGTAATTGGTAACAGTCTTCGGATCACTATTTTGAAGGACTTCATTTAAACTAAAATAAAATTTAAAACAAAAAATTAATGAAAAAAAACCGACTTTGTAGGAAAATGTGAATCCCAAAGAAGAACATGGGTAGGATGGTTCAATTCCGGGTCCCAGTTGGAATAAAATGTTGAATTGACGAATTTTTCAAAATCAAAACCCTAAAAAACATTTTAAATACTTATGTTCAAGAAAATTTACCGATTGGCTTTTGAACTGAAGAGAAAAAACATCGAAAGGCATTACAATCAAATCCTTTGTAATGTCTCGTCGTTCCGCATTGGTTTTCTAAAAAGAAAAATAAATAAGTTTCTTAATTTGTAATCTAGTGTTTTTTTTTTTTTTAATTTTCTGAAAGTGAATAGCTTATGTTAAAAAACAAAGCTAGTAATGTTTATGGCATTTTGAAAAAAATTTAGACAATCTGCAAATTACGGGGAAAATTCTGGCAATACTTTGAAAACACAAACACACCAATTGTTGTCAAGGATATCAAGTTTATAGCAATTTTGTATTATAGAAATTTTGCATTCGTTTTGTTCTATTTCGATTGTCTTCATCTTAACATTAATTAAGACTTGTGAAAATATTAAAAATAGTTTTAAAAGATTGCAGTGAGTTTAGTAAACTTTTTAATATTAAACGATCCATATAAAGTTTACCGTTGTTCTGATTTAGTAGCAGTTTTGGCTATTTGCCAATTAAAAAGATCGTTATGAGTTACATGTTTTTGAAATTTTACAAGTTAGACTTAGATAAAGCAATATCATATCTGCAAAACTTTGAGCTAATATAACTAATAAATAGAATGTTTAAATGAAAAACTGTATTTTCAAGAACAAAATTTGATTTGTTCTTCGCTCACCGTATGTAAAAAAAAATATTTGACCTAGTCATTGCTAAAATTTCCTCTTTAAAACAAAATTCCAAAACGTAATAAAGCGAATGTTGTGTGATTCGAAAAAATTGGCTGAACTGTGCTTTGCGTTTACTGTGTTTTTTTTTATAGTGTGTTTCCGAAAAACGGCACCGCCTCGGTTAAAGGATGGTACATTAGGTCCCGCCGCGATCTCTTATTTTTCTGCGCACTCCACTTTTACAATGCTATTTCGCATATTTTATTTCAATTTACATCAATGTTTCCAATCTTTGGTGGTTAAAAAGGAGCAAAATAACAAGGCTGCTCAAAAGTCACCGACCTTTATTTGGAAACAGACTATAAATCTGGTGCAAAATTTTCAAATATTTTCTGTTTGTGAGCAATTAACAATTCTTATACAAGATTTTTTTTTATTAAAATTAATAGTTTTTTAGCAAATTAATTTTCCGGTTTTTTCTTTTTTCATGTTTTTTACAACAAAAAATATTATATCTCAAGTTTAACCAGAAAAGAAATCAGCATTTTTGGATAGAATATTTTTGAAAAGAGATCATTTGTAATTCCAAATACAAAAGTTTCGAAAATTTCTCTGATAGAAAACTAATCGGATGTTTCACTCAGTGCACTTAAAAATACAAAAGATTAGTAAATATTATCTTATCTCCTGAAACAGTAATTTAAAGTTTGAAAACGCAAAAAAAACGGGTTCAACTGGGTTCGCCCGTTGAGAATTGTAGTTTGAAGGCGCTCGAAAACTTCTGCGTTTTCATACTTTTATCAATTTTAAGAAATGCGGTTTTCATTTTGTGAGGGCATTTCCCTTCAATGAAAATCTTATAAAATTTTCAATTTGCAATTCACTCACCATCACTTTTGCCAACTGCCCTTCAAACGTAAAAATGTCGTCCAAATCGCTTTCCAAATCAGAATTTTCAGGCAATCCCACATCAGTAGCATATTCTTTTAGCATTCTTGTCAACATCTTCTTGTAGGCAGCTCTTTCAATTTTGAACTTTTCAGGTTGAGTGTAGTAATCCAAGCTCTCCATTATTAATTTTGGTTGGTCAAACTGAAATTTATATATTTTATATACTTTCTTAAAAGAAAAACAACCGAGAAAACGACTTCTTTCTGATCTTTTGGGTTTCTGATGATGTCAAATTTGAAAACTCGATTTTCATCGTCGGGAAGGTTTTCAAAATATATTTGTTGCTTCATATTTTGTAGAGAAAACAATGCTGAGTTGAAATGCGAATGGCCTTCAAGCATTGGAAAAGCGCCGATTTTCTAACAATTGTCTTTGTTTCAGCAGATAATTTGGAATTTCACCATTAATTTTGAAAACGCTGTGTGGGGAGCAATGTGGGTGAAGGTTTCTTCATTGAGGCATGCACGATAGAGCGATTTCATTTTTTCGACGGCGGTTGAGTTTGATTTTTCAGAAGATTCCAGAAGATCTGAAAACAGTCATCATGAGACATCGTTATACTCACACACTCACACACTCATACACACTCACACACTCATACACACTCACACACTCACACACTCATACACACTCACACACTCACACACTCACACACTCACACACTCACACACTCACACACTCACACACTCACACACTCACACACTCACACACTCATACACACTCACACACTCACACACTCATACACACTCACACACTCATACACACTCACACACTCATACACACTCACACACTCACACACTCACACACTCACACACTCACACACTCACACACTCACACACTCACACACTCACACACTCACACACTCACACACTCACACACTCACACACTCACACACTCACACACTCACACACTCACACACTCACACACTCACACACTCACACACTCACACACTCACACACTCACACACTCACACACTCACACACTCACACACTCACACACTCACACACTCACACACTCACACACTCACACACTCACACACTCACACACTCACACACTCACACACTCACACACTCACACACTCACACACTCACACACTCACACACTCACACACTCACACACTCACACACTCACACACTCACACACTCACTTTTCATGCTCCTCTCTGATTCGTATTCCAAGTTGTACATGTAGTCGATATTCGTCTTGTCTTCTGGAATTGGATGAGCCGCTGAGTAGTTTCCACAGACGAATTCATAAAAGTCGTCACAAGGATCTACCTGAAAACCCAATGTTTTGCCATCAATTTAAACCGTACATTGATGTTTTCAATTTCTTGAAATTCCAGCGCTGCTCTTACGTATCCGGGTGAGGTTCCAGCAATTGGGCTTGGTTGGTATTTTGTTGTTAGAGAAAACAAAAGATAGAGCAAAGCACCAGCCAAGAGGACCACAATGACCAAAATTCTCAGGGAAAAGAGTCGATTGGCAAAGAATGGGGTTGTGTTCTCTTTTGAAACCTCCTAAAACCAATTTAACACTGACATTTATATGAAAAACAACTCACTTCAATTGTTATTGTATGAGATGTCTCATTTTCCTTCTCTTTCAGTTTAATTTCTTTGGATTCGTCGGTTGTGTTTTCCTGAAACATTTTGTTATACTGGTACCGCCAAGACCCTATCTTATCTATACTTCTGGGTCATTCCCAGGCGGATTATTTGAGTGTGGGGTACCGTATTGTCTTATGCTGTATACCAATTTCGTAAGAGACTCGTTGGTTGAAGACAGCGTCTCAGACCACTGTCTTAGGAAAAGTTGATAGTTTTAGTTTTTTTGTTTGCGAAACCTTTATGTCAAAGGTCGAAAAATGCGAAAAACTGCAATTTTAAACGCAAAATTTGACTTTTCGAGGTTTCAGGACTCCTGTGTAGAAGTGCACGACATTATCGTCAATTGAGTGATAGATTCGATCTACTCACTGCATAATCTTTCAAACAAACATTAGTTTCAGTAATTTTGACCAATTTAAAAAAAAATTACAGTACCCCGAGGCATAAAAAACCGATAGTGACCTAAAAGTTTCAAAATGGCTTACGTGGGCCCTAGGAAGGTTACAGACCAATTTCGGACCAATTCTAAGACTATCAACTTTTTCCTAAGACAGTGGCCTTATATAGTCCATTTCCAACAAAAAACGACAACTTTTCAACAAGCTTGATGTCACTCTTATTTAACCACTTTAAATTTGAAACAATGAAGTGAAAAGAAATTTAACAAGCGAAAGAGCACTGTAAAAGAGGAGTGCGCAGACAATAAAGCAATCGCGACGGGACCAAATGTACCTGTCCTTTAGGAAATGCCAATTTTCCTTGACTCTTTTTTGGAAACGTACTATAGCGGCCGCTCGAAGCTTACAGAGACGCTGTCTTAAAAAAAACGGGAAAGAAAAAAATGTTTCGAAGATATTGTCTGCGCCAATCCTAGTTCCTTCTATTTGACGCAATAACAGGGGGATACAGTAACCTTTCGCGTTGAAAATGAAATGTCCCATATTGAAAACCTTAAAATAAATGCCCAAGATTCGAACCCACGACTTTGGAAAGACGTCTGGGTAATAAGCGAACTCGTTACCGCCTGCGCTATGGTCGCACCTGGTGGAAGTGCCGCGGCGGAGCCTGAAAAAGCCGCTGGCTTTCTGCTGCAGCGGCGACTTTAAAATAGGCCAGTTTAAAAAAAAGTAAAAAACAAACAATAATTCAGAATATTGTCAATAAAACAACACAAAACAGCCAAAAATTGATACAATTAGCGAAATTGAGATACAGTACCGAAGAAAAATACCGTGCCGCCGAAAATGTTGTACGCAGTGCCCAAAATGAGGAGGGACTAGAATTGGCTAGGACTATACAGTGTTCGATTTTCGGGTAATTGTAAAAATTGACACGTATTTAACCAAAAAGGATTTAAAACATTGGAGTGAACAGAGATATAATAAGCGAAAGAGCACTGTGAAAGAGGAGTGCGCAGACAGTCGTTACAGGACAAAGGTACCTAGTCCTTTAAAATTTGTAAAAATCCTTGCCCATTCGTTGGAAATGGAGTATAATCATGGACGATGAGAAAAAAACCACAAGTTTCAATGACTCATTGGGAGTTTATTAGTTTTCCTGATATCAAAGTGGAACATTCTATTAAACAACATTTTTGAAAAAGTTTTTTTTAGATTCATAAATTAAACCGAAAAAAAGTGAAAAACGTGCCTAACGCATCTTGAGAAACTTTTTTTTAAAATTAATGTTCAAAAGTCTTCGATGTGACGAAGTGCAAAAAGAATTCTGTTTGCACAAAAACGCTTTATAATAATTTTTTTTACAAAAAAGTATGAACTTTGTAAAAAAAAACTTACATTCGAATTTTGACTGTTTTGTGAAGCAACATCTTGAAGTTCTTCTAGTGGGGTTTCCTGTAAGTGAATGTTGTGTTAAATTTATAAAATGCAATTTTAAAATCTGTTACAATAGTGAATTCATTGAATATTTTTGGGAAATTACAAATCTGCCCTCTTTCACGTCGCATATATACAACAAAATTCCAGAGATTTGTTTGTTTTTAGATTTGTATGTTGCCTTGGCTTTAAAAAATCAACTTTTGTTTGCCTTTTAAGCTTTATGGTATTTGGGTTCATGGAACATTTGGCAAATGTGTTGAAAAAATTTTGTAATTGTACTTTATAGGGATCTTTTGTTTGGAATCTTTTTGGGTTTTGTGAAACATTTATAGGTAGTGGTACCGTCAAGGTATTGTTTTAAATTATTTTATGAAATTAGTAATAAACTGCAACAAACTAAATTTTGAAATCCTTCACATATTCAACCTTCGAATAAAACAGGCAACTGTGAAAGTAGCACAAATGAATGTGGTTAGAAAATTTGTTTGAAAAACAAACATGCCGTTAAAATAACACACTTAACGGTGGATTTTTCAACAAAAAAATGTTTTATATCTATTTTTTAGGGATTTTTTAATTGTTTGCGCTCTCCTCTTTTACGGTGCTTTTTCGCGTGTTTTTTTTCTATTATTTCACTTCAATATTTCAAATTGTCAGTGGTTAAAAAGGATCAAAGTACAATGCGGCTCAAAAGTCGTTGACCTTTCTTTGGAAACTGACTATACATTTGCTTAAACAATTTAAGTCATTGTTTTTATAGCGTTCTGAAAAAGGAAACATTATTGACCTATCATAAAACTTACCTTTGTAATTTCGCTGTCATTTGAAGCAACATCTGAATTGCGAACTTCTCCGTCTGGAGCCTTCTTGAAAAAATTATTATTTAAAAAAAACTTGACAACCTACCGCATCTTTCTCAAAATCATTCGGAGGATCCATTGATTTTAACGAAAAGTCGTAAGACAGCTGGCGAAAAGTTATGGTATCCGATAGTTAAACCGAAATTAAAAGGGGGCAATTGTCAGACGCTATGCGTCAATCGCAGCCCGCATTCACTTTTATAACAATAAGGCATTGTGTAGCGAAAACGTACGAAAGAGACCGCGTCATATCGAAAATGTCTGAAAATGTATTTATATAATGAATCTCCTTATCACTTCCTTTTTTTTAAATTGAATTCTATTTGATATAAAACATGACAATTAAAACACTGATTTAATTGTCAGAAAAAAATTTTTTTTCTGCTAGCAAGTTCAATTTTCTTCCAGTAGAAGGTGATTTGTAAAAAAAAAAAAAAAAAAAAAAATTAATCAGACCAATTTTGCTAACTTTTAAGACTAACATATTTCAATAGTACATTTAAAATTAATTTCTTAAATTGCGTATGAATGGTATTCGACTTTAAAAGATAAGCAACCTGGCCAATTAAATGGTTCGCACTCATTTTTCTGTTCGAAAAGATGTCATTGATGGTGGGCTATTGTGTTTATTTGTGTTTTTTTAACTGTTTTAAAAATTAAATCAAAGTTTCACAAACTAGTTGAGTGGATTCCATTGTTCGGCGATTACTGCTGCAACTGTATAGTCCATTTCCAACAGAGAGTCGACGACTTTTCATCGACCTTGTTGTTTAGCGTTCGTATTTAACAATCGTCAGTTTGAAACATTTAAAGGGGCCATCAAGGGCCTTTTTTCTACAATTAAAACCAACGTCAGAATATAAAAGTACGATTCTGTCCATTTTCTTTTTGCCAGCAAAAACCATCTGCACGAAAGTGGAACCGAACCCAGGACCTGGAAACTTTTAAAACTAACATATTTCAATAGTACATTTAAAATTAATTTCTTAAATTACGTATGAATGGTATTCGACTTTAAAAGATAAGCAACCTGGCCAATTAAATGGTTCGCACTCGTTTTTCTGTTCGAAAAGAGGTTACCAGCTACCGGCGCTAACCAGTTGGCTATAAGGTCGATGGAAGTTTAGCGCCGCTTGATCCTTATCCCCTGCGGCTTTCACCTTGGACAGCGGGCAGATGGTGTGAAAAAACGTAAGCTGGAGCCCGTTGGAAAAAATTAATTTTGAGTTTTGATTTGAAATTACGGATTTTTAGGGAAAAGTAGTTGAAAATGATAAGTAGATAATTGATAAACTAAATCAAATTTATTAATTAAAATAAACTTTAAAAAGGACCCTGATGGTCCCTTTAAGTGAAAATAAATTTAACAAGCGAAAGAGCACTGTAAAAGAGGATTGCGCAGACAAAAAAGCAATCGCGGCGGGACCAAATGTACCTAGTCCTTTAGAAAAATCCCTTTTCCTTGACTCTTTTTAGGAAACGCACTATAAATCCAATCCACCTCTCTTTTTATGTCTCTGTCTCTCTCAGCTTGAAACTTTCATTCTTTAGCATTTTATATTTTATTCGCTATCCGTCTGTGTATACACACAATAGTTGAAGTTAAATGGGAGATGCTACTTGCGGAAGCTGGCACATGTGATACAAATAATGTACAATGAGGCAGTTGGGCGTTTTTTTCGATCGGTCGTTAGCATTCGTCTCCGTTGTCCTTATAGAAGCGACGCATCTTCACAAAGTTCTGAAAAAAAAAAAACGATTTTTCTGTTTTTCAATGTATATTTTTTGTTATAACATTTATATAACTGTCTTTAAAAAACTATTGTCAAAGGGCAATTATCTGTTTTTGAAGGCGAGCAAAATACAAATCGACCAAAACATTTGGTTGATTCACTTGATATATTTTTTCGACATTAATTTTGTATCAGAGAAAAAACTTTTTTTACGAACTCCTTTTATAAAATGGCATAAGATACCATGTTTTCTGTATAAAAAATCTGAGCATCTAACGCATTTAAAGAAACTTTGTCTCTTTTCTTGTTTTAAAACTTGTTGTGGTGGGTTTCATTTTTTATAATTTTTTGGAAAGAAACAACTTTTTTTCGTAACTTTTTTCGCAGCCGAAAATTCCTCAACATCTCGAAAGATAAAAGTATTAGGACGTAAAGACTATTCCACAGTGGAAAAAATTGAAATTGTTTAAGATTGACAATTTGATGAAACCTTCAAACGGCAACAAAAAATTTTTTTCTTTAAATTTATTGTTTGATGAAATTTTTCAAGTTTTGTTTGTTAATTAAACGAGATAAAAAAAGAAATTAAACGATTAAGCGAAAAATGATAGAATGGCTTTTCTTTAAACAGTATATTTTTCAAACGGGTCAAAGTCAATCGTTTAGATTCTTTTTTGTTAAAGATATTATTTTTATAATTTAAAAAACCTTGAAAATTTAAAAAAAAGCAACTGCTGAGTTTAACAACTTCAAAAATTTACTTTTAATCATATTTTTTACTATATTTCTCGCATTTTTTATGTTTACTGTTGAGTGAAAATAAATAATATTCATCCCAAAAGCTTTTTTTGCAAACTATTTACAATTTTTACAATTCTCGAAACCTGTCTGTCGAAAACACAAAAAAATTACCTTGGGAGTTGTGGTGAAGCGGAAGTTCGTGTTGGCTGGGATGAGAATGAGGTCTCCATACTCGCACAGAATTCGAACCCAATTTCCGTCCTGAAATTAATTTTTTTAAAATTTCAGTTGAATGTTTTGTCGCGGCTTTTCTTTTCTTTCTTTTTTAGGTTGACAGTATTCCGCAACTCTTTTGTAAAAATGGAATAATTATCGCGTTTCGAAAAAATTTTAGTTCAATGTTTTGTTTTCAGGTGCTTATTTTATTCATCGGAATGCGTTTTACTAATGATTTCCCCTTTGCAAAATTGATCGATGGTTTCATTTTCTGTGCGGGTGTCTCTTTCTCCTTGTCAATGTTTATGTTACACCCAGTTTGAAGGTTAAATGTGGTTTCCAAGCGGGTTTTTTTGAGAACGTCACCGAATTGAGCGAAAGTTTCAAGAACCATTGAGATTTGAACTGTGATTCGGCAAATGTGTTTTGGAAAAAACAGAGCAATAAAACAGTTAATTGCAATTGCTTATTTAATCGTCATAGCTTAAAAAAGTATTGCAAGGTCGGAAATTCGTGCCATTTTAAATTTTTAATCGATTCATTGTTATTTAGAAAAATTACCTCAAAAATCTTTAAAAAAATTTTCACAAACTCGGGTTATATAGATATAGAAATCATGCCAATATTTCAATGTAAACAGAAATTTTTAATTTTTAGCGTTTTTCAATGACATTTAAAAACATTGTAAAAGATGTATTTATATTTTTAAAGTGTATTTCTAACTAGTTTATAGCGTAAAGTACTGAAAATCAAATGAAGAATTGTCGTTGTCACCTTTAAGAAGGTTATAAAAGAGCTTATAACTTTCCTAAAGGTGACGAATTAGCGAATAATGTGTATACTTTCAAAGTATTAATTTTCGCTTTAAACATTCCAGTAAATTAACCGAAATAATTGTGTAATTCATTGAAAAATTTTTGAAAAGTGCCTAAAACTTAGAAAAATGTTTTGAAACCCGTTTTTTTTAAAACAAAACTTTGATAAATTGTAAAAGACAAAATCAAAATGAACAAAAAATGCAGCTTTCTTTTTTATTTCAGAATGGAACAGCTGTGTGAAAATTTATTGCAAAACAAAATTTTTTATAATTTTGAAAATAACATTTTAAAAATTTAATTTACCTTGTCTTCCACATCGTAATAAGCGGTTCCTTCGATGATCATCCTTGCCTGGTCGTCTGGGATGTTTGTCTCCTCGAACAGTTCTTCGATCTGAAAATTTTTTTATTTTAATTACATTTAGTAATGAATTTGTTTAAACGTTAAGCTGAACGTTTCACATTTACGGTTTAAGCGAAACTTTAAAAGTATTGCAATGTTTCTGCTATGAACATCCAATTAACTTATTGTTTCGTGGAATTTTCCGGTTGACACATTTATCGATCGGAAAATTGCGAACAAATTTTAAAAAAAAAACTTGTTTTAGACCTTTTAAAATTTTCGGTTTAATTGTGAAACTACTAATCATTGAATGAAAGAGTTTTTTTTTTAGGCAAAAGCCCAAAAAAGAAACTTTTATTTTATCTTTGAATTTTTTCGGGACAGAGTTATTAGTTCCCTTTTTTCTTTGCTACAATTGTCAACTTGCAAGTTAAAATTATGTTGAAAGTTGCGTTTTCGTTTTGTTTTTTTTTAATGCTTCAATAATTTACCTTTTCTTAAAGCGTTTAAACGATTTTTCATCAACTTTCTAGGTTCAATTTAATATTCACTTGAATATTTTAATATAAAGCTTTAGCAACACTTTTGGAATTCGCCACATTGGAGTTAAAGAGCTATTTTGTTCAAAAAAAATTTCGCTGTTACTTCAAGGAAAATTTTTTCTCACTTTTTATCTTTACAGCACGTTGCCAATTATAAATGAAAAAAGTTTGAAAAAATTTGGAATATCATTTTGATAATTTCTGCGCATTTTTGAAACTAAATCTTTTCAAAGATAATTTTGCATGTATGTTTCAGAGACAAATGAAAATAATCGCAGAATAGTGTGTTTGTTGGTCATCCCCCTGTAGCTTGAAGAATTAATTTTCCGTCTCTCGAATAACTTTCGTCTTTACAATTTTTTTATAACCCCCTCGTTCTCACCTTGTCCTTGAAGTTGGCGGTGGTCTCTCCATCAAGAGTGTAAATATCCTCTCGTTTGAAGTTTCGCTCCATTTTCAAAAGGGTCAAGCGCTTTGAGAGTCCGATCTGATCCAGGGCGTCCAACTGTAAAGAGATGAAATGTAAGCGTAGACATTCTGTTTTTAATTTTTTTTTAGAATTTTTTTTTGTATATTTTTAACTGTTCCCCTTTTAAAGTTCCAAAGATATCGGGTTTATGGGTACTTCGTAGTAACTTCACATGCCTTCTGTAAACGTTCAAAGCAGACTGAAACGCCTTGGTGACGAAAAAATAATTTTGTGTTTAGTCTTCGCCAATCGTACTTCTTAGCCGATTCCCAAATGTAACCCTGACGCAGTATTGCGTACGTATGCTAAAACACAGGTTTTTCGTACGCAAATTCGCGTCTGGTGTCATTTGCACAGAGCTAAGAGCGAAATTGGGCGAAGTAGCATTGGCGATGACTATAAAACTCGTTAAATCTTACTTTCCAATAAAGAGTTCCAGTTCGCTTGCTCAACTCGTCGGGAGTGATGAGTTTAGGAGGGAAAACGTGGTGGGGCAGACGAGGGTCTCCGCAGGGGTAGGGCTCCATCTGCCAGATTTGGACCATTTTTCTGAAAATGTTAACAAAATTAGAGTAAATACAAGTTTTACAATATTACAACGAGAACAAAGCAAGAAACAAGGACGTGAGACTAGTCAAAATATAGCTTACGGTATTTTCCCACGGGAATAAAACATTAGACTGATTTTGACCATTTTTTCTGAAATTTCTCATCAATTTAAAACAAATTTGATGTTTTTCACCATTACAGCAGATAAATGACCATTAAGACTATTAAAATGTTATCATACGCAATTTTTCGACAGGTATAAAACATTCGCCTGATTTTGAATGTTGACTAGACAATGAAATTCCTATATTTTATAGTCCCGGAACGAGCGTGTTTTTCTGTCCCGAAACATACCGACATTATGTAATTCTTTAAGAATTTTCTTATTTTGTTTTTTTTGTATAACTAAAAAAAGAAAAGTAGTATATGGTAGCGGCATATTTCACCTGTGAGCAGTGTTTTTTTGGCGCGTGAAACGCGTTGCGCGCAAAAGATAATTATTTAAAGGCATTTAAAACTAACTTAGTCGTGTGTTTCAACAATCCATTAATCAATTTTAAAAGGTGATCTTGACTTTTCTCGAAAATTTTATTTTTCTTCGTGCATTTTTTTGGTCAACATATCAAAATGGTTGAATTGATAAAAGACCAATTTTGGAAAATGTGAGGCATGTTTCGCCCTACTTTTTTTAAAATAAAATTTTTAAAGGCCATCAACAAATTTTGAAAAACCCGTCAATTTATACACTGAAATACAAATATCGCTTCAAAATTTTTACAGTAAACAAAGTCGAAATAAAAATTAAAAAGGCGCATATAAAACAAGTTATTAAAAATGAGTTTTTTGCATGTTTCAGTGGTTCATTAACAAGTATCGATATTCTTGGAAAGCGGTTTGCCATGCCCTTTTGGACAAAACATGAAACAGTCATCATTTTGGATTATGTTATTTTTGGATGACGGCTTCAACAGATTTTTCGTAAGAAGACCCTCATTTTTTGGATAAACCTTTAAACAATAGTCTTGGCAGCCGAAATTCTACCACGACTGTTTCAAATTGAATTGTTTCGGTTTCTAGTAGCAGAAGATAAGCAAGGAAGCCGAAACAAGGCGTGGGAGCTGTTTGTTCAATGGAATGGCAGTTGGTCGAAGGAGAAGGTCGACGAGTCACTCGGCGAGAAAAAAAGAGCGCTAACCGCAGTGAAACATGGAAACGAGTTCCGGGGGACGCACACAGTAAATGAAAGACCGCGGGGCGTGTGTGTGTAGGAGAAGTGTAAAGTTAACCACGACCGTCAACAAGTCGCCTAATTGCGGGAAAGGAAAGCCTTTGTAGCGTGATTTCAGTACCGCGAACTGGTTACACCTTTTTTGATACGGGAGTGCCAGTTGTAACAGCGAGACGATGTTGCGAAGGCAAATGGGGAATGTTTCATGGACAGAAGAAGGGGTCAAAATTTGACATTTAAACATTTGCACTCACGCTCATTTTTACACTCAGACTCATTTACCCGCACACGCACACACACTCACACACTCACACACTCACACACTCACACACTCACACACTCACACACTCACACACTCACACACTCACACACTCACACACTCACACACTCACACACTCACACACTCACACACTCACACACTCACACACTCACACACTCACACACTCACACACTCACACACTCACACACTCACACACTCACACACTCACACACTCACACACTCACACACTCACACACTCACACACTCACACACTCACACACTCACACACTCACACACTCACACACTCACACACTCACACACTCACACACTCACACACTCACACACTCACACACTCACACACTCACACACTCACACACTCACACACTCACACACTCACACACTCACACACTCACACACTCACACACTCACACACTCACACACTCACACACTCACACACTCACACACTCACACACTCACACACTCACACACTCACACACTCACACACTCACACACTCACACACTCACACACTCACACACTCACACACTCACACACTCACACACTCACACACTCACACACTCACACACTCACACACTCACACACTCACACACTCACACACTCACACACTCACACACTCACACACTCATAAGACATTCCAGCAGTTGATCAGCACAGGGAAACAAAATTAAGCAAAGTGGTTTTATAAAAAACCTTTTTCAAAACATGACAATGAGGTTTTAAAGTTTCATAAAATAGTATGTTTTTTTGCATTCTGTTTGCGAATATCGTCTGTTTCATGACAAGAAAATATTTTGAAAAGCTAAGTTTCATATAATTCTCAACAGTTTTGTGCCACAAATATGTTTTGTAATTTGCTAAGAAAAAGTAAGTTTTGCTGAGCATGAAATAAATTTATACAAGACCTAGGTACATAATCAGCACTGACTTTGATATATCGATTTTTTATTTGTTGTCCCAAAAAGATATTCAATCAATAAATGGGATTGACATTATTTCTCGTTATTATAGTGCCCGCTAATCATACATCGGCGACGCTTGAACTTATTCTGATGTTGATATTCAAAATTTCCGTTTCTACAAAAAAAAAATATTTGAATGGGTATGGCTACAAATTGGCTGAAAATGTTTTTTTTTTGTTTGATTTTTCAAAAGCAGTGACGTGAATGTCAATTACGAGAATTGAATTAGGCTTTTATTCCGTTTTGGCTGAAACTTCCAAGTAAAATTGGGGAAATTCGGGGAAGTCCCGAAAACTTTGTACAATGGCATTTCCGAACGAAAGTGTCGTTGTAACAACGTTTTGCTACCAATTCTAATCAATGGTATCAATAGACTAAAGCTTTCAGTTTTTTGCAATTAAAAATCGGTTCGCTACTCTTTTTCGTTCGTCCTTTGATCCGTTATGGTTTTTCTGTGACAGAACACAAAACATGGAAATTGAAAGTTTTCGGGCCAATGTTTCGATGTTGTGCAGGTTTGCACCGTTTTGTGTTTTTGTATAATACTCAGGCTACACATAAGCAACAAAATAGGTTTTCTGACTTAAATTCGTTTTTATGAATTTAACGTAATTCGATGTTCCAATAGGCCATAAATATTTTACAAAAATCATGTTCGTTGGTGTTTCCAAGGTAAAATAGGCTTATAAAAAACACTTTTCAAAGACATAAAGACTGCTAAGTCCAAAATTTACAGCACTTTGGTGAAAGCTTTATCACAACGCACCCAGCCTCGAGGCACTTTCTTCGCCGCCTGAAGAAGCGAAAGTCAAGGTCATTTCAAATTTTGTCTGACAGTTGACCGATGGTTCCGGCTTACGGGTCAAACATTAAACATTCTTCAAAATGTAAAGGCGTTTAAAAGAAATAATAAAAAGTGCTCAAAAAAAGGGGACAATTTTTAAAGATTTTTTACATCGTTGACATGTTTCACGTGCTTCGCTTGGAGCTTTTCAGAAGTCCCATCTAATGTGGGAGTTGTTAGGGATTGGAGCTTATATGAGAACATTTTCCCAAATAACTGCAGTTGAAATCATATAGCCGTTTCTAAAAAAAATACAAGGTTTTTTTCAAATCTTAAAAAAGCAGGATTTTGCGATTTTCCGTAGAGATTCGTCAAATTTTGGGGGGATTACGAAGTCAATGCACCGAGAACATTGAAGTAACAAAATGAATTTAAACGTAAAATTTATTTTATTGACCAGTTGTTTTGAAATCCGATAAAAATCTCAAGGTCATTTAATTTAATCCTTATTCATTGCTTTGAAATGGTGAAATCATGTAAAAAGCAGAAAAATAACAACTTTGTGGAACCTTGCGATATTTTTGAACACTTCATTTAAACTTGTTTTCAAATAAGCGCAACTCAATATTTCAGTTTTTTTTCTTACTAAACTAGGTAAGCTGATATGACCTAAAAGCGGATTCAGTTAATCAAAAATGCCTGAGGGCATCGACAGCAATCGATGGAAAGATTGCATTTAAGGAATAATCACATGTGAAATTCAAACGCTTAAATTAACAAATTGTGTTTAAAGGTTTAGCTTAGGCGCCCAAATGAAACATCAAAGAAACAAAATACATTTTAGCAACAAACTGTTGGCAGATTCTATTCAAACTCTGCTACGCCGATTTTTTTTGACAGTTGTCCCCAAAATCTAAGAGCAAAAAACTGGCGAGTTCAATGCTTTGAAATGGTAAACGCTGGGCAAATATGGAATGAAAACAGTTTTTCTTTTTGGAATTTTGCGACAATTTTTCTTACACGATTTTTTCTTGGGGTTTTCTTACCATTTTGCATGGGGGCATTGACACTAATTGGGGCAAACATTGTCTTTGTTACATGAAATATTACCCGTGAAATGTGAAACTTGATGTATGTTTAATGGGCAGTAAGGGGGCTTTTCATTTCATTTTCGATCGGCTACGGTCGGAAATTATGCGAATTATACTCCATTTCCAACGAATGGGCAAGGATTTTCACAAATTTTAAAGGACTAGGTACATTTGGTCCCGCGACGATCCTAAATAACTGTCTGCGCACTCCTCTTTCACAGTGCTCTTTCGCTAAATATATCTCTGATCTGTTCAATGTTTCAAAACATTTTTGGTTAAAAACGTGTCATTTTTCAAGTTTGCCCGAAAGTCGAAGACAATCTCTTGGAAACAGACTATACCAATGCTAAATTGTTTCGCACCCTCATAGAAGGAGATGCAAAAAAGGGAATATAAGTATAAAACACAAAAAGACCTATATTATTTTAAAAAAAGTTTCTAAAAAAATTGGTTTTGTTTTGCATGAGCTTTGCACAAAAAAATTGGTTCTGCGTTTTGCACTGTTTCATCAATATACCTTATCTAAATAAAAAAAATGAAAAGGACAAACTGCAGTGTTTTGTTTGCCCCAAAACTGAATTCCTACTATATAGTGACGAAACTTGTTCCATTGTTGTCACCATAATCAGCCAGTTGTGTAACAGTCGACTTTAAGTACTACCTGTATAACGAATAGCGGTGTAAATGGCAGTGGAAAACATGATATAACCCTTCTGCAAATTTTGATAGGGAGTCTTTGAATTGTGGGGGACCCACAGGTTTATTAGCATAATACATGTCAAAACGAGCTTTTTTCTGTTCTTGCAACGCAGGTGCGCAATCGAACGACTTCTTCTCTGTTTGGAAACTTTAGCCGCCTAAACGAAACATTGAAGGGACGAAATCAAACATAGCAAAAAATTGAATTGGAAAAAGTTTGTTAGGGCTAATATTTTATTTTTGCGGCTGAAAGCAAAACAAAAGTAGTTCACTGGTGCCTCCTGGTTGTTAGAAAAATTTTTTAAAATGAAAATATTTATTTTCCGCCATAAATTTAACGATTTTCGTTAAATGGTTTGCATGTGAATTATCACTTTCGCCAATGCTTTTTAAAAATATCACAAAAGTTGGGTGAAGAAGCAATTTTTATTTTACAACATAAAGACAAACATTGTAATGATATAAATTTGTAGGAACAAGAGAACTTTTAAATGTAATACAAATAGCTATTTATTTAAGATTCAAAAATTGTATGTAACCATTTCTGCAACATTTTTCGCTTCGTCGAATTTCGGGTAGAAAAGAAAGTTTTTTTTTACTTTTAAGAATTAAATTTTAAAAATTTGTGCGCAAATGTGCGCAACATTGGACCGTTGATGGAATCGATGTATTTTTTTGTAAATCAAGTAGAAAGGTTCCTTTAATCACTTTTCTGATGTTTTTCTAGATATTTTTTACGCGATTAAAAAATAATCAAGATTGTTTTCAAAAATTTCAAAATGAAAGATATTGGCTCAAAAATTGGAAATGTGAAAATTTTTTTGAGAACCTTTTTATAAACAACTTTTTTGACTGTAAAAGTCAGGGGTGGCAAATGGGCGGGTTAGGTAAGTTACGCCAAATTACGACCCAACCCGACCCGACCCGATTGCAAATGAATCGGGTCGGGTCGGATCGGGTTACAACCCGGTTTGGACTAATTTTATTCAAAGAATGTGAATTATTCAAAACGATTTATTATATTACAAAAACAACTGTTTTACACTGAATATACTTTCGAACTGTTGTTCTATTCTAATCACAAGCCTCAATTGGAAATATATCAGCCAACTGGGAGGCGACGAGCAACCATTCCACGGTATCTGGGTCTAAGGACGACCTCGACTTCGTAACGAGATTGGAAGCTAGGCTAAATGCCCTCTCACAATGAGCTTCACTGGCTAATGCGGAGAAAAGCTTCTTGGCGACTTTGGCAAGAGCGGGGAACTTGGATGCATTTGTGCTCCAGAATTCAGAAACGGTTTGAGTAGAACTTGGTATTGCCAGATATTCAGATAGTTCGTCCTCATTGCCCTCATCGTCATCAGAATCAGGATCAAAGAAGGATTTTGTTTGCATCTCTTGTTTAATTTGAGTTCTTGGTTCGTATTCTAACATCAAATTCTGAACGTATTCTTTGGCCTAAATTTACTTGAAAAAGAATTTAGTATAACTGCAAACCGTGGCCATTTCGGATGCAGTCCAACCTTTTCCCCTCTTGAATTACGGCGAATTTTATGATAACCATATGCAAATGACGTACGACTAGGTTACGCTCCAATCCGGTTTGGTTGCAGCGCAACCCGGTTTTAACACGCATTCTCATTTCCTCAACCCAACCCGACCCGACCCGGTTTGGTTCGGGTCAACCCGAAATGACCCGACCCATTTGCCACCCCTGGTAAAAGTTATAAAGGCTTGACCCGGTGGAGCAACGACTTTACTTTGACAGTGAGTATTAGGCGCTAAACCGAAACATTGGTCCATTGAAGAAATAAAATTTCTTTTTTTTCGTTTTTTTTTCAAAATTAAAGTTAAACGAATCATTTTTGTTACGTTGTTTTACAAAAATTTAAGCATTTTTAAAACTTATTTTGCAAAAAATCCCAGATTAATGCAATCCTTTGTTTATAATATAAGACCATGATTGTCAAATTGTGAAAATATCAAATAAGTTTTTGATTGATTGTTACTTTTGAAATGAGTGTCAAAAACCAAAAAAACTTATATAAATATTGGTTTTTCAACTATTTTTCAACCAAGTACCTAATTTGCAAACTACAAAGTACACAAAATGTAATGTACAAAAAATCTCGTTATAGTCTATTTCCAATAAAGAGTCGGCGATTTTCCACTGACCTTGATTTCCACTCGTATTTAACCAGTGACGATTTGAAACATTGAAGTGAATCGAACTTTAACATGCGAAACAGCACACTAAAGAGGAGTGCGCAGACAATTAAGAAATCGCGGCGGGACCAAATGTACCTAGCCCTTTAAAAAATCCTGTTTTCCTTGACTCTTTTTTGGAAATGCACTATAAATACAAAGTACAATACAGTGAAACGTAAGAATTACGTCGGTTTGAATTGAAAACAAAAGGACATTTTTGTAGAAACTAGATCTTGGAAATAATGTTGCCTTTTCTTTCGGGAATCTAATAGATTCACAAAGATTTCCTGTTTTGGTAAGTACAACCACTCAAAAGTTTAAGGAATCTCTTCGGAGTGAAGTTAAACCACTGCGACCAATTCAATTAGGAAAATTTGATTTGAGAGTTTTGCACTGTACAATTGTTGCCTATTACCACCAGCACATCAAATCACTATATACGCAAATTTGCGCTTGCGTACATGCATTTTCGCACAAACAACAGCGAAAATCTGCAAAAGCGAAGTAATGCATGGTAGATTTAACATTTCGAAGGCTTTTCTAGGTAACATTGAAAACCTTTCTAAGTCTAATTTCTAGGGGTAACATTAAAACATTGGGATGAAGTTGCAAAATAAAAGTTCAGCTACTAATGTTTACTTACATTCCTTTAGAAGAACGTGTTTTTTAACAACATTTAGCAAGATAGTTAGAAATTTTAAAATTATTGGAAAAACATTACATAAAAGTAAGTTTAAATAATGTATCCAACAAATTATTGATTGCTTTTACACAATTGCTAAATTCACTAAAGATTTAGAAATTAAAAAGTTTTACCTCAGTTATTTCAATCACAAAAGTTGAAAATTGGTTTAAAAGTTCATACCATATTTTTCAAATCTTTTTTTTCTCAATTTCTTATTCAAATTTAATTGTAAAAAAATTGATTGTAAAAATCATTTCTTATTCAAATAACTATAGTGAATTTTTAATATTAAAAATTGTTTTGCTTCAAGTTCATTTTTTTCGTTGATCCATTAATCGTGGTTTGAAGCAAAAAGTTCAATTTACAAAAGTTTTATTAAGGCCAAAATTGTTTTTTTTTTGAATCACCAAAACGAGATTTTAGCATTATTTGGTAATTTTCAAAAAGTAATTTTTTGTCATTTCACTGGAAAATAATACAAAGTTTCCCGTTTTTTGAAGTAAAATTTTTAGGAAAAATCCAAAAAGAAATCATGGCGACTCATTGAATTTCATAAAATTTCAGAATTGAACAGTCCTAAAACCAAATGATTTTTCCAACACAGTTTATAATGTTTTTTTTATAATTGTTCAGCATTCCGTGAATAAATCCAGATGAAACTGTTATCTCGCAAAAGCCTTATTTCCAAAAAAAAAAAATCTGTTTTTTTTAGAATCAGCAAATCGAGATTTTCAGCATTATTTAGTAATTTTCAAAAAATATAAAATTTAACTTTTGTCCTTCTAATTGAACATTCTACCAGTTTTTAAAAGTATTTTGATTCAAAAGTTCTAAATCATTTCGACTCACTGAAATCAATAAATTTCAGAGTAATTCTTTTTTCTCAAATTTCAAAGTAATTCTTAAAATAATTCTCTCTCGTTTAGGAAATTCATTTTCGAATTCACACCAATTCATCAATCGCAAATCGAAACAAATATCTAAAACGTTAATACTGCAACATTGTCGCGAAGTAAAAAATGGTTGAAAACTAGTATTAAACTTTGCTACGTTTATTCATATTTTTAAAAAATGTCATATAAGTTAGGCCAATTTGTATCACATTTTGAAGTGGGTGTAGCAGAAAAAACATAATTTTTTTTGAAGTAAGTAAAATTATAAAAATTAGCCTGAGCTGTGCGGGAAAAGTGTGCAACTCGCCGAGACGCAGAGAAAAAGCGGGTTTTTGTTGTTGTCAAATATGCACTTTTGACGACAGCTAAATTCAATTATCTTTTTTTTTAAATTTTAAAACCGATGGAGGTTTTATTGAGCACCAAAATCTTCCAAATTCGCTTTATACCTTGAATAAAAGCAGTATTAGTTTTAGTTTTACGGGACCTATGTATATGGTAAATTTGAAACATTCAGAAAAAAGCGGCATTTTAGGAAAACAATTAAATTTTTTAGAATCAGCAAGTAGAATTTTATGAAGATTCCTGTTTTTGTAAGTTCATTCATTTAAAAGTTCATGGAGTTTGCCCAAAAATGAGATCAACATCAACAGAAAACCAAATTGCAAAATGTTAGCATTAAAACATTTGCATGAGGTGACAAAACGAAGTGTTTCCGTAAATTCGTTTAAAGCACGAATTTTCAAAATTTTTCGGCAAAGTTAATCATAATTGGTTTAACATTAAGCAACGATTTTGTTTAACGACAAACTCGCATATTTGATAGATTAAGTAATATTTGTATCACGTAGTGATAGGAAACCAAATTTAATCATTATCGACTACCACGACAAAATTTCATATTTTATTTTCTTATTTTTAATTGCAATACCAATATTTCGCACATTCGAGCAGCTCAATTACAAAATATTGTTTTTTTGTTTGATGTTTCAATTGGTTTTAGATTTCGAGTGCATAACGTAAAATACAAATAAAACATTCAAAGCATTTTCAGCGGTTAGGTTAAAAATTTTACTTAATTTTTTGAGGATGAGAAGAGCGAAACTTTTAATTTTAGAACTAAAGTCGTTTAGGGAAACATTTAACTGTTGAACGTAACTTCTTGAGAAAAAAAATTCACAGTTTCGGAAATTATAATGTTTTTCCTTAGATGTCACTAAAAAAAATCTATTTCCAGTGTGTTAAAAAAAAGAAAACAAATTAAAAGGACTCTTCATGGGACTTCCTGAATGGGTAATGAGCCGTGTGAAATTATCAATATTCCAATTAAAATGATTTTACCTACACCAGGTACATCATTTGCAAAGAACATCGAAAACTTTCCTTATATCAACCTTAACAATTCCTTTCTATTGCAAAAACGTAAATTTGATGTTTGAATTTTTCCCTGAAAACAATCGAGTGTGAAAATGTCAAAAAAAAATCCTAGGGATGTTGGAAAGGAATTAATTTTCGTTTTAGATTGAACATTGAAAAAAACCAGTTAAAACATGCAACTAGACATTTCAAGTTGTCTCCGTCAAAGTTTTCGTAATTTCACTACAAAGACTTTTCACTTTACCCTATAAGAAAAAAAAACATTTTTGAGTGAAGATGCCATTTTTGAAAAAAGGGATTTTTTTAAAAATCAGCTTAGCTTTCTATATATTTTTATAGTCTTCGCCAATTTTACTTCTTGGTTGATTTGAAAATGTAACCCTGACGCAGTATTGCGTACGTATCGTTAAACACAGGATTTTCGTACGCAAATTCTCTGGTGTCATTTGGTACAGCTAAGAGCGAATTTGGGCGAAGTAATTTTTCATAAATAAATCTATACGCCTTTTCCATTCAATAAAAACGTCAATACGATTCCTTTCTTTTGCACGCTTTACGCCATAACACCCTGTGACCAGTTTAGTTTATTGTCACGTGTTGCAATAGAAGAACGGCCGAAAACAAAGGAAATTGTGGCGGGGTTGCGGTGTCCACAGACATAGATATATATTTTTAAAAAAATGATGCAGGAAAATGTAAGAGGAAATGATTGTATTTTTCTAAAACTGGTTCATTTCAAAGCGCAGGCATAACATTGAAATGGTTTATGCTAAAAGTCACAAACAACTAAAGTTGGTATTTGGTTTTACGTGAAATTCTACACTAAATTGCCTATACATTTAAAATTGAATTCGTTTTAAAAAGAAAAGCTTTCTTGTGTTTTTAAAAAAAGCTTATTGGTGAAAACAGAACATTAATTAATTTTTGAAATTTGGCACATCATTAACATTTATAATTTCAACTACTTTAGCAGATGTAGTCAACGAAAGTCAACGAAATGAAACATTTTTTGACACAAAACTGTTTGAATGATGAATTTCTGCTTAAAAATAACTGAAAATTTAGAAAAAAAAACCGGTTTGCAATTTCACATTGTTGCAATGTTTCTCATGTTCTACCATTATTTCGGATTTCCTGTTTTTTTTAATGTTTAGAAGACCAGTTCAAAAAAGTGAATGGGACAAAAAAAATATTCATTACTTTTTTTTACAATTTTTAAAGAACTAGTAATTTTTTTTCCTGCCAAAAAGACAATAAATTTTTTTTGAAATTTATAAAATGTATTTTCAATTGCTTTTGCAATAACAAACCATTTGTATTTTAGAAATCGTTTAAAAGTCAATTGCACCTGCACATGTTAGCAAACCTATTTTTGCTAATCTATAAACCATTGCAAAAGGAATTTTCAAAAAAATGCAATAAAAATGCTTTATTTTGTTACCCCGCTGAATTTTTTTCAAAAGGTTTTGATTTTTGTTCTCAATTTGAAATGTAGTAAAAAACTGCTTTTAACAGTGAATGAAAAAATTTTGAAAATTGCTATTGATCCAAAATTTGAAAAACTTTGTGAAAGTTGCTGCGTAACGTTTGTGGATTCATATTTAACAGCAGATAAAAATTTAAAACTTTTCAACCATAAAAAACATTTTAAAAAAAGAATTGTTTTTGAATGACAAGCGCGGTAAGTAAAAAGCAAAGTTCGGTTTGTGTTTTGAATTCCATGTTTTGACGAAATTTGAAAGGAAGGAATGCTCCAAAAAGCAAAGGTGAAAGCCATTGCTGTGGTAGCATTTTTCGACAACAATGTCAGCTACGTCACAGGCTGCGTCACACTCGAGCGCATTCTGTTTTTTGTGCATTTCGTGACCTTCAAGAGAGAAACCGGCACTGGGGAAACTTTTAGGTGATAGTCATTGGTCAGCTGAGGGGTTTGAGAGATGTAATTTGAGAGATTTACTTTGTAATTTGAGAGATTTACAAAAAAAAGGATTTACAAAAGAGATTTACAAAAAAAGGTTTGTTCACCTTTGCAGATGCAATTGACCTTTTACCGATTTCTAAAATATACAAATTCAAGTGCAATAAAAATGCAATTTATAAATGTTCTTAGAAAAATACTTTTAAAGCTGTGTGTTTTTTTTTTGGGGGGGGGGGAGGGAAACGAAATTTGCATGATTATTCAAAAGTTATCTTTTCAAAAAAAAAATTAATGAAAAACTCTTTCGTAAATATCGACGACTACTTTTGTTAAAAAATCCATTTAAATGTGCAAAAACATTATATTCCACCCAAAAAAAATTACAACTAATGTTGAGCAATTTAAAGTTGGTTGATCTGTTTTTTAAAGTATTGGAAGTTTTTTTAATAATTCGATTTTTTTGTCAGCAATCTACAGTCAGTGTTTCTACCATTTCTTATTATACCATATGAAGACTTTGAAACGTTCAATACACAAACGACTCCAAAAGTTTGCAAATTATTTTTTATCATTTCGACAACCCCATTGAATGTCAAAAACCTCTAGAAGTTCTTTAATTTAAGTACGCTTCTTTTCTTTATAGTTTTAAAACTCAGTTTCCAATGAAATATTTAAAAAAAACTTTTCCGAAGCTTTTTTTAATCCAAAATATAATTATTTCACCGCAGAGTGAATTAGATTTTTATTTAAATTTGTATCTCAATTTGACAGTTAGATGGAAATGGCAGTTTCAACGAATTTCCCCGTTCGATGAATTTTGTCTCTATGTTTTAAAATAAAAGCAAGAAAGGTTACTTTTAAGTATGTTCAGTCGGTGATTGTAGGCATTAGTTTTAAATTACTAATCGGCGAAAACAAGAAGTCAGTTTCTTTTTTTAAGTTCATTAATGTGCTGTATAAAACAAAAAATGAAGTTTTCGAAAAAACCTTATTTTACGGAAACTGAAAAAATGATACGAGTTTTAAAAAAAAAAGATAGTTTCAACCAGTTTCACTGTTCCCTGAACTTTGTCATTGTGTTTCAAAAAATACGGAAAATGTTTCTAACGAAGAAAAATCGGTCGATGGATAAGGAAATATAATAACGAAATGGAGAAAAAACTTGAAGTGCGTTCCTTGGTTTGCTGAAAATTGCGCTTTTATTTGAATTTTCCGAAAAACTTTTTTCACAGAAACTGAAAAAAATGTGTACCAGTTTTAAAAAAAACGGAAGTTTTAACCAATTTTACTGCTATTTGAATTTTGTCTTTATGTTTCAAAATATAGTCAAGAAAGGTAACTTGTAAACATATTTAGTAAGTAGACATTCAGAGTTTGTTTTAAAACACGAATCGGAGAGAAACTAGAGGTGTCAAATGAAAAGCTACTTTTATACCCTGAACTAACTGGCAACCATCTAAAACTGTCTAAAACTGCTTCAAATCCGTTGGCTTAAAACCCTTGTTCATCTAATGTTTTGATAACTTTGTTTTCTCAAAAGACTATATTTGTCTCTTTCTGCAGCGCATATTTTTTAAAAGCAAGAGTTGGAAAGAACTTTTGAAGCAACGTAACTTTTTTGTTTTGCTTTATCCGTTTTTTAAACAAATACACTTTTTTGCGCCTTTTTTCAAGAATTCTCCTAGGGTTTTGGGATATTCTATGGAGCTGAAAGTCGACATTGGTCAATTTTACAGTTTCATTTTAAAACTAATTTTTTTGTCCAGATTTGATTAGCTCTGAGCAGTTAGTCGCCGAAATGTGAAAATCGCAAAACGTGTGCAAAAAACACTTTTTAAAAATTTAAATGCTTTATAAAGTCTTTTTTTCTCATTTTTTTCACTTTCGCAGTTTTAACGGACAAATTACAGTTTCTGGGGCGTGAACTTTTTCTGACTGTTTCAAAAAATAGGGAATAACAGCAACAATTATGTGAACCAATTTGTTGAAAAATGTGGGGGTTTCTAAATCTCGATACAGTTTTCAGTAGGGTTAAAAAAGGCAACTCGTTGACTGAAACTTGTTGAAGATTTAAAAAAAATCTTTAAATCTACGTCTTTGATCTGCTTGCAGCAAACTTAATTCATTTTTTTTCCCAATTCCTCTATGAACAATTGTTAACAAAACGATAGTTAACCAATTTAAATAACATATGAACTTTGTCTCAGTGTTTCAAAAAATTGGAACGAAATGTAACTTGAAAGAAAATCAGTCGTATTATCCATAATTTCTTAAGTTACGAATCAGAGTGCGTTCCTAGAATTTAAAAATAAATGTGTTCCGTGACTTCCCTGTATAAAGCAAAAATTGCTGTTACGTGAAAACAAAATGAAACAAGGTAAAAAAAAATGACAGTTTAAACCAATTTTACTGGTATATGAAGTTTGTGTCTGTGTTTCAAAATATAGTCAAGAATGGTAGCTTGTAAATATATAGTCGGTAGACAATAGCCATTACTTTTAAATTACTAATCGAAGAAAAACAAAAAGTACGTTCCTTGAATTTTGGAACAAAGCGTTCCTTTATTTGTAAACATAATTCGCAGTTACTGAAAAATTTGATTTTGTTTTTGCAAAAACTGAAATATGTATACTCGTCGCCAATGCTACTTCGCCCAATTTCGCTCTTACCTCTGTGTAAATGACACCAGACGCGAATTTGCGTACGAAAATCCTGTGTTTAAGGATACGTACGCAATAATGCGTCAGGGTTACATTTGCGAATCGGCCAAGAAGTAAAATTGGCGAAGACTATATGAGAGCTTTAAAAAACTGACAGTATTAACCAATTTTACTGTTATATGAGTTTTGTCTCGATGTTTCAAAATATAGCAAAGAAAGTTAAGTTTCAAATAATTTAGTTTGTGGTCGTTAACTATTTGTTTAAATTACGAATCGGAGGAAAAGAAGAGGTGTGAAATGAAAAAGAAGTAAAAGCCAACTTGTTGATTTAAAAGTGTAACGGACGTGGTTCTCTGATTGTGGCGCCTACTTTTATACTCTGAACTAACTGGCAACCATCGGAAAACACGTTTTCCGGTTAAGGACTGTAATGAGAAGAACGCTGCCACATGAACTGCAAAACAAATATCGCACAAAGGAAAGTTGGCCACACTTTTCTTCTTCAGACAGCAAGAATGAAGTTCTTGCAGAGTCAACAAGAGTTTTACTTTTGAAATTTCGGGTCAAATAGAATTTCGATAATTTTATGTTTTTAAAAAAGACAGACAACTAACTGAATTAAATCGATCGACATTTGTTATGTAAACATTTTGTAACTTCGAGATGAGAATATATTTTACCGTTCCATTTTGCAACTGACTTTTATGTTTGTCTAGATTCAATTAGCTTTGGGCAGTTACCCGCCTGAATGGGAAAATAGCAAAACATGCATGTGCAAAAAATATCTCCTTTAGATTGCTATGAAAACCAAATTACGTTTGAAATGTCAGTTCAAAACAGAATCTAAGCCTCGCATGGAAAATTGACTTTTTTGGGTAATGGAATGAAAAGCAAACTGATTTTAACTTGTCAAAATAATTATGTAAGCTATTTTTAACTTCGAGTTGAACATAAAATCCCAAGGTAATCAAATTTCCAAAAACAATTGATATAGTGCGTTTCCTAAAAAGAGTCCAGGAAAAGGGATTTTTCTAAAGGACTAGGTACATTTGGTCCCGCCGCGATTGCTTTTTTGTCTGCGCACTCCTCTTTTACAGTGCTCTTTCTCTTGTTAAATTTATTTTCACTTAAATGTTTCAAACTGACGATGGTTGAATACCGCTAAACAACAAGGTCGATGAAAAGTCGTCGACTCTCTGTTGGAAATGGACTATAGTTTAATAAATCGTTTTTTTATCTTACTGCAGCAACTAAAACATTGTTTTCCATTCACTAACAACTAAAGTAAATGAAACATTGGTCCACCGTCGATATTGGTCAATTTTAAAGTTCCATTTTGAAACTAAACTTTCCATCTGATCAGATTTCAATAGATCTGAGAAGTTATTCGCTTAAATGTGGAAATCGCAAAACATGAATGTGCAAAAAATATTTTCTTGAATTCGCTATAAAAACTACAAATTCCCAGGTTTTCAGAAAAATGTTTCCATAAAAATGTTTTATAAAAGCCATTTTTTAAACAGTCTGATACGCAACGTTCGAAATGACAGTTTCTGGGCCCCAAACTTTTTCTGACTGTTTCACATAAAAGGGAATAATTGCAATATTTACGTAATCCGGTCGTCCAACATTGTTCGTGTGTTTTTTTTTTAAATTGTGAGGCGGTAAAGTTAAAGTTACGCATTATTTATATCGGTAATTTAGAGAGCTAAATTTTGCTAAATTTACTTTTTCAGCTTTGACCCAAAAGTGAATTTAAATTAATTATAGCTTTTATAGAAACATTTTGAAACTTCGGCATGAATACACAAACTAGAAAATATGTTTTGTATACTAAAGGATCCCGAAACAAAAACGCACGCTAGTGAATTCATGTTTTTCCATTTCCTCTATGAACAATTTGAAACTTCGAAGTGACACAAGGAGCATTGATTTTTATTCTGAAACGGAAGGTGGCGTGAAACTCAGCTTAACTTCTTTTTTGTAGAATAAACATTTTGAAACATCGAAGTGACTTCGCAAAACTACTGCAATTGATGGGTCACTTTTGGTAATGGTGGGGCTTTCAGAATACCAAAACTTTTCTTTTAACAAAACGATAGGCAAATTTTTTTAACCTTTAGGTGTCTAAGAAAAACTAAATTCATGGAAGACATGTTGATTGATATAATAGTTGGAGTTAAAGCTGTAATTTTTTCAGGATGAAAAATTAAGTGTAAACAAACATAATTCATTGAAAAGCTATAGCGGAGTTACCAACTTTTTTAAAATTGACAAACGAAAGTTGTAAATATAGCGAAATATTGGTCCGATTGTCCCCTTATTCGAAAAGTTTAAAAAGTTTTAAATTCCTGTTGAAAAAAAACAACTTTTTCAAATACGGCGACATGCTCAACAATGAAATATTGGTACGCTGAGTTATTTTTCAACATATTTTTTTTTCAAAAGTTAAAAATTTTGTTTTTGATTGATATTTCTTTAAAACTGTCAAGGCAATACGGAAAAAAACTAAAACTAATTAAAGATTGAGCGCTTTTTGACAAATTATTAGTGTAAAACTGTATAGTCGTCGCTTCGCCCAATGTCGCTCTTATCTCCTTGCAAATGACACCAAACGCGAATTTGCGTACGAAAATCCTGTGTTTTAGGATACGTACGCAATACTGCGTGAGGGTTACATTTGCAAACCGGACAAGAAGTAAATTTGGCGAAGACTATACACAAAATCGACTGCACTTTGTGAAACTTCCAGATAACTACAAAAATCAAAAATGATCGATTAGAAATTGGTGGAGGGGTTTCAAATTACCAAAACTTTGCTTCACATGTTTATTCTTCATAATATTTTTGTCTACAAGAAAAAAAAACATTTTCGTGGACCAAATTCCGTAATGTTTCCGTAACATTTACGTTGAGTTAGAACCCGTAAGAGAGAGTGCAGAGGAATTGGAGAGACGCAGACACGTAGCGGACCCAGCGCAATTTCACCGTGGGACACCACACACACTCACACACACACACACACACACACACACACACATACACACACACACGCACACACACACACACACACACACACACACACACACACACACACATACACACACACACACACACACACACACACACACAGACCATAAGCGCAGTGTATAAGAGAGGATAATTTAATGAAAACCACCACAAAAAGAGTTTAACATTTATGTTTTTTGTTGGATAAACTTTTTGAAACTTTGAGATAACTACAGAAAACAACAGCGATTGCTTTTGATAATGGTGCTTTCAAACCTTGTTTTTAAAATATTAAGCACACATTTTTTTACTATTTAAATTATAGAAACAAAGACATTTTTTTGAAGACAGTTTGATGTTGAAATGATATATAAAATGTGTGAAAAGACTAACGTTGAAAAAGTAAACGATCTATTTGAAATGTAGAAAAGAACTTCAATAAAAAGTCTCTATTTCTCTTAATATTTCCAGATCTTAAATAAACAGCAAAAAGAACTTGAGTTTTTATCATGGAAAACGAATCTCCGCCTGTTTTTTCTCATCTAAATCGCCTATGACATCCTATGTTTTTTGTTGTTTTCACTACGTATATATTTTACGGGTTTTTTGTTGAGGTTGTTAAAACAAAATATAAATATTTTCGATAACAACCACAATGATTCAACTTTTATCAAATTGTCTTTTGAGAAGTTCTTTTAAAAAGGCGGAGATTCGTTTTCCATGATTAAAACTCAAGTTCTTTTTGCTGTTTATTTAAGATCTGGAAATATAAGAGAAATAGAGACTTTTTATTGGAGGTCCTTTCTACATTTCAAACAAATCGTTTACTTTTTCAACGTTAGTCTTTTCGCACATATTGTATCTCCTTTCTATCTTATATTTAAAAAGACAAATGAAAATGACCGTTTAAGCGGCGGCACGCCGCATATTTGAACTGCCAGCTTTTTGAGGACGTCAGAGAGATGTGGGGTTTACTGGCCGTTTCAAATCGCAAACAAAATCTACCCTAACTAGTGAAATAAACGGAGAAAAAGCAAAAAAGTTGGCAGAAGCAGGAATAGAACCCCTGACCTCTCTGATATGAGACCGGGCCTCTAACCGATACACCACATGACAGCTAAAGTCTTACGGCTCCAAATTAATGACATAGTCGGGTGCAGCAGCGAATCCAACCTTTACACGAAATGTAAAGTCATTGACTTTTAAACAGAAAAACAGTGTCAGGTATGTATATATACTCGAGACACGCGCCGAAAACCTTCGAAAAAAGCTTGCAAACGGGAAATTTGAAAACAAATCTACCCAGCGCTTCGCGCTGGGTATAATTTGAGTAAAGTGTCCATGTCTTTCTGTGAAAAAACAAGAAAAACAAAATTAACTCTGCAAAAAAATCGGATTATCAGAAGAATA